>JABSMR010062342.1:0-22473 GCA_018902295.1 Dusona sp. PSUC_FEM 10030013 | reverse complement strand
AATAATTAACATTAACAAGTTTCATAGGGACTCAACATCTTTGAGAAGGCTCCAACATGCATGACTTCGCGGCAAAAAAAAAAAAAGATTTTTTTATTATTTTACAGATAAAGTACCTACATTTACGGATGCAAAATTTCACATAAGGTCATCCACTACATAAGAAAGATAAAAATGGTTTTACGCACTATTAGAAAGAAAACATAGATAAATTGTGTAAAAAAGACATTTCTATATTTTTTTACATCTTTGTGAAAAAAATGAGATTTTCAGAACATGGCAATTATTGTTTTTGTTTTTGTTTTTTTGTTTTTTTTTTTTTCCAAAAAACTACGCGATGTACAGAATTTTTTAACCCGGCTGTAGAGCAGAGTGATTTTTTTCAGTACAAATTAAAGTAATTAACATTTTTTTAATTTGATTGAAAGCATCTAAAACCTTATTTGTTTCGTAGTTGCCGTAGAAAAAAATTAAAAAGAATTCGTACGAATGAAAAGGGTTGAGTATTTTATAATACAAAAATGGAATAAAATGCCTCTTTTTTATTGCTAAAATTGTCAATTCAAATGCTGAAGAATAAAGTCAAGGAAGTATTGGGTCCTCGTATAAACGCCGGGGAAGTTTGGTGTACCGCATAGAATAGTACCAACTGAAACTACTCCGATACTGTACCACGATTTGCCGATTGGATACATCATTGGTCCGCCACTGTCACCCTGAAACAATTTCAAACAAGAAGAACATTTCAGAAAATAAGTGGAAATATCGTTACAGAGTTCAATTATTCTATTCACACTATTCTGCGATATTTATGAAATTAAAATCATGAACCTCATGAAGAAATGGTGAGTGTTTTTATCATTTCATTTTATGAAGTTATTTGTAAGATTTTATGCCTGTACTGAATCGAATTATTGATAATTCCACAATTTGTTGATTTTCTTCCTACTAAACTGCATTATTTCGAATATTGAAATACAATTTTGTACTATCAAATATAATTCTCGAACAATTAATGGATCGTTTTTTTTTTTGCGATTTGAAAAAACCCCTGTAAATTTTCGAATCAGAGTTTTAATTTTAAATTAACGATCCGTCCTCGCGCTAACGGTTATATATCGATTTTCAATAATCTCCAACGTTATTTAAATAAACTACATGAAAATAATTGAAAAAAATGGAATACTTTACATCGATTTATTGAAAGTGTATTGAGTCCTATTTTTCCTGAATACGTTGATTCATTGAATTCGTTAAATCGAAATATATTTTTGCATTTATATACGTAATTGTTTTTTTTTTCGTTCATTTCACAATTCAGGTGAAGTCTCCACTAATTCCTGATGAAATTAAGAGATCGAAGTAATACTCGTGTGATTCAAACTGATGTGGGATATTCATAAAATTGAAAGGAGTTGTCACGTGAAAAAAAAACACATTTTTTAATTTTGTAAACGCTGTGGCGTCTCTAGATCTGCTTACGTTGCACGCGTCTTTGCCACCTTCTTCATAACCAGCGCAAAGTACACGGTCGTCAATAATCACGCGTTGACTCCTATACGCCGCTCTGCATTGATTCTGTTCCACAACCGGCAATTGAAGTTGTTGCAGAGCAGAAGCGCTTGGGAGCCCTAGAGAAGGACAGAGAACATTTCGTTAGATCTCAGACATTTGAAACATTGGTCATTTATAATCTATGCCCAAATAATTGCACAGTTCCTCCTAATACTTACCGTAACCAAGGGATCCCCATCCAACAATGTATGGAAAAGCATTTTCTAGACCTTTATTCTGTATATCTTCGGTCAAGGGTAGGCACAATGGTTTTATCAATTCTAAAACAAAAAATTGTACTCAACTCATTACAATTGATGTGTAGATTCCTCGAAAACCAGTAGAAAAAAGATTTTTGTCTTCTCATAGGTAATCAAAAAGCACATGAGAGAAATATATATTCCTCGGTGATATTTGCCTGTAAACTGGATGTCCCTTTCGAATTTGAGAACGGCAATGTCGTTGGAAATGGTGTAAGGATCGTATTGCGGGTGGATGTCTTTTCTTTCGATCAACAAATCGATCGCTGCCGCACCGTCGTTATCGTCAAGAATATCGAGCTCACCGAGTCGTACAAGATACAAATCGTTATAGCCGTGAACACAATGTGCAGCTGTGAGAACGTGTCGCGCCGAGATAAGTGCGCCACCACATTTGAAAAGTGGCTTTGACCGATTTCTTTTTGATCGGTAACCGAGAAGTGTGGCCCAAGGCCATGCACCTAAATTAATAAAGTGAACATTTTTATTAAATGTTACATTTTCCAAAACAGAGACAGTATGTGTCAACAAATTCGAGATAATTATGAATAATATTCAAAAACTGTGATTCAACATAATTTTAAACACATTCCAAAAAAATACATGTTCAATGTCCTTCAATAAAGCTTTTTTGTAGTCACAGCTCACCTAACGATGCAGGTACTCCATCAACTACCTTCGTAAATTTAGCATTAGTGTAGCCGCACACAGGTGGATAAAGGGGTCCATAATTGCCAGTAGATGACCATCGATCGTTCAAACTTGTATCGGAAGGGGTAACTGGTCTGTTATTTCTGTGGTTCTTATTGTAATAATGATTGTTGTTATTGTTATTGTAATTATCATTGTTATGATTGTTCACTTTATAGGGGCAACAAACTTCGAAGATTTTATTAGTAATTATCACACGGGCACACAAAAATCGTCCCAACAATTCAAAATTATCCCTGCTATTTGTTTTGTTAAGATGTTCTATAAGAGGCTTGCACGATTTGAGAGGAATGCATCGAATCTCATCTCCTCCTCGGTTCAGGCAGATATTATCTGCAATGAAAAATGATGATTCGTCAATTTACCATTTTATAACACACAATGAAGGTCATTTCTAACCCAATAAATTTTTTAGGACACTCAATATTCGTAAGTCATTTTATGCAGAATAAACATAGTCATTGGTAGTTTTCATTGACTTGAATTTTAATTCCTGGAGTTTTATTGCCAAGAATAAAACAGAAGCAATCTTGTAAATATATTTCATGATTTTACTGGCTGCTGAATTTTTCTCTCAATCAAGATCCAATCTCCGTTATAAGCCTAGATGTTTCATTTGTTTTAATCTTTTTATTTATCCGCAACGATCTACAAGTCTTCTAGTTAAAATTTTTAAATAGTTTGCAAAATAGAAAATCGATGATAAATGAAATATAAGATAAAACGAATGATAATCGATGTTGAAAAAACAATGCAATCGTCAATCTTTAATTCAGGTGCCATATAATTACAGTTTTTAGAATTCTTTAATTGTGATTAGGTTTTGCTTCGGAAAATCTTTTTGAATTCCACTTCGATCGAGAAGCAGGGACGTCTTTATTGTCAACGAATAATACGTATAGATAATGGAACTTTGATTCGCTATAAATATGATGATATTGTTATTGGGGAATTCTTTACTAGATTGAAATTCAAACTGAAAAAATGCTCTCGTCATCCATCTATGCTATTCGATGGATGAGCGCTTTCTTCGCACGTTACTCCTTCTTTTTCTCGCGAATGATATTTCGTGTTTCATGAATTTAGATCTCCTAAATCTCATTACAAGTGTGATGGTAAAACTTTTAGATCAGTGATGACGGATAAGAATCCAAGAGTAAAATAAAAAAAAATGTTCATAGCGTTAGGGAATTTCGATATGTTGCGCAGATTTTATACATGAATCGTAACTAAATATGAAGGTCGTTTAACAGTTTTTTTTTATCATCGTTCTAATTGACTAGGGTCTCGTGAATTTCCTCTGATAACAATTGATTCGTTAAACTACTTCTTTTCTTTAGTTCAAAAATGATGTCGAAATTATTGCAATGAAAAAGGTAAAGGCCAATGAAATATGAAAATAATAAATTCGTATGTTAATTTTAGATTTGTTCTAAAAGACTTATCGGAAGTTTAGTTACTAAAAATTTGGGAAATTTTTAAGCCATAACAATAATTAAGAAAACTCATTCAAATTGAATTTTGAATGTGGAATTACTATATACTGAAATTATTCATTACCTCAAAGTGTAGAATTGAATAAATAAACTAAAAGAAATATCAAATATTAACTAAATAGGGAAACAAAAGCTTTTTTAAATCAAAACTCTCAACCGACCTTGGCCCAAAGTTTGATGATATGTCAACAGTATCAGGAATATCCCTGGCACTCCGATTGTCAACCACATTTTATGTTTTTTTTTCTGCAAAAAAAAAGATATCAATTCATATTCATAGTGGAAAGTACAACTTGCTTTTAATATAAATCGCATAACGTGTAGCGTATTAAATTTCTCGAAATTATCATCGATTAAACTTTGTATGACAGATTTTTAAGAGAAAAGTAATCTTAAACAGGAAAAAAATTTCAACGATAATCCTTTTTACACTTCTAAATCAAAACAAAGAAACTCTGCATCAATAGAACCAAAAAAAAAGTTTAAACTTTCACGTCGTCTGGTCATACTTTTCGCGCGTCAAAATCTTCTACGAGTGTCCGAATTTTCGTATCTTTTTTTTAGAAAGTTTTGAAACTACTAATATTTTAATATATAGTCGATCTTTATTTTAAATCTTTCCAGCTGAAAACGGTCCCTGAAAACTTATACGATAAAAATCGATGTTTACGAGGAAAAAATTACGTAACTAATCGGTACTTTATTTAAACCGTTCATGTATAGTATGTCATGGAGTATAACAAATGCACAAGTATAAATATTTGATTTGTAACAAAAACATACATGTGGATATTCTTGAGCTGAATCAACCCAACGTGAATATTTAAATGATCGTGTCAAGCAATTCGACGAAACTACGTGAAAAGTCGTTGCCAAACAACTGATCCATGCCTGCTGTCGGCCTTCTCCTTATATATGAAACGTATCCGAAGAACTTCTAATGCTTCCCGATTAATGACTTGTTGAATTCGCAGATGATGGGACTAGCGCGCGAACAAATTGAAACGAAAAGTCCATAGAGACCTTTGAAAAATTTTTCGTGAGATAATTTTTTCAGTGATCAATCCCGAGCGTTGTACTCTTTTTTTCTCTCGGATTCAAGGCTCTGTTTTTCATATTTGGTTTCCGTCTCAGTTCAGACAACTTGTCTATGTGTTTGAGAATAAAAATAATGAATCGAAATAGGTTGTTATTGACGTATCCTAAATACTTCTGTGCATATGAATCACCATTTACAATTTTATCTGTCTTTTCAATCTTTCAATATGACTTTGAGGATCACGTTAATCAGCACTAGTACAGGGAAAGAATATAATGAAATAAATTTCACCCTACAATTCATGGCCAAAATTACACAGAAAGGGGTGAAAAGACGTACAAATTGTTTTTACTATACTGATCTTAAAGTTTTTTTTTTCTCATTCCAAGGCACGCACTCCATACAATATGTGATGAAATAGATGTGCCAGAGTTTTTATTTTGTAACACGTAACGTTTCAAAGGCGACTGAAATCAAAAAAGTACGATCGCTATGACCCAAAATTCTGATTGAATGGAATTATTGCGTCTGTGAAAATGTACATGGCAATCCAAATTTTGTATGCCACGTTAATTGAGTTTAAGCACAACTATTCAAGTGAAAGGAAATCTCTATGTGAGGATATGAAATCGAATAATTCTTTATTACCGGATTGGTGGTGTAGATTTATTCAAATAAAAAATCTGTCGAGTTATTTCCAATCATGCATACAGCACGTGAGTACACACGAGTAACAATCCTCTGGACATAGATATATATTTTTTCGTTCGACTGCGGGTTCGTAACTGGTATTGTGGTAACTTCCATTGCTCAGGGTCCTTCCCTTCATAGTCCCCAGCCCTTTTCGAACTTTTCCCCTGCTGTGCGGCTTCAAGCCAACTGATCAACAACTGTATCGCATTTGCCAAGAGCGAAGGGAAATTCCAGAAAACCTTGCCGATACAAACCGGTCCCTAACTAATTTCCTCGGTTGGTAATGTGAGCACGCTCAAGCATGACCACCAGAGTCGCTTAGTCAGGCACCTCCTCAGCTTTGATGCAATGGGCCAACCAGCATCCGGCTAAAGTGTCGCATCCGCACGATGAGAAATGTACACGGACGGGAGGCTTCCAGAGACGTAAACCTCTGTACGGCTCTGAATGCCTGGGAGCGATCTCTCAAGCATCACAGACAGATGGGTACATGAATTTATGAAGGTAGAGTCCAAACCACTCGGGATTAGAGCAGAAACGCTTGAAAAAAAGTTCCGAATTTTCATTGGTGTTTAGTCGGGATTCGAACCCGGGACCCGGGGCGTACGAGCCCGAGCACCCGTATAACTCAATTTGACCTTAGTAAAAGTGTCACAGTTTTCGAGGTATTAACACTTTTTTGAAAATCATGAAATTCTCTAACTTAAGGCAATATTTCACGCTACATGAATTTATTTGCACAAGTTTCTTCGCAATTACGGTTCGAAATCTTTGAGGATATTGTACATTTGTATTCATAGGCAATCATTTTACGCAGACAAAATGTCAGCAAAATAATATAAAAGAAGAAAGTCTATTTGTGCAAAGAAATAACAACAAATTCATTTCTCATGTCAAAAAATAAACGATTTGATTATTTGTTGAAAAATTTGCTGTTCAAACCATTTTTTCATCATTTTTTGCCTTATAATTATTGAAAATTAATGGTCACGACGCCACAACGGTGACTCTAGTTTCAAAGATTTTCTTTGCGAATCTCCAAGTGCAAATTCTTCAACACGAAGATTTCATTGCGAATGCTGATCGAATGAAATTATTGTCAGTGAAAATGTTCATGTAAATCATTTCTAAACGCAAGTATCTGACAGTCACTTTTCATAGACTCTTGTTACTATCGCAGTGGAGGACTCTTCATATAGGAATCATGATTGGAGCGATGAGAATCGAGGAAAAGAAGAGGTTCGTGTCAAGATAAAGCTAAAATAAAATGCATTCGATTATTGGAAAAAAAAGATTTTCTACCGTCCGCGTCACAAATTTGTTTTGGGTATAAAACTATCACATTTTCAGTTTTGTTCATGCTGTTAAGATTTTCGACAAGTGTTGACTGCTTTAAAAATGAACTATTTGTATATCCGACGCGACGATTAAATCGATCGCGAAATTCGTCAAATATGAACTAAGTAATCTTATTCTTAATCTCAATCGTACACATTTCGTACTGTTTATTACGTTCGGTTATTACCGCGACAATTATTAATTCAAATTCTGGAGAATAAAGTCGAGGAAGGCTTGAGTCCTTGTATAAACACCAGGGAAGCCTGGAAGAGCACAATTCACCCCAAACGAGATTACTCCGAGACTGTACCACGATTTGCCGATTGGATACATCATTGGTCCGCCACTGTCACCCTGGATCAATTTGGAACAAGAAAATCTCAGCAGGGAAACAGATATCTCCTTAACGAATTTGAATTACATCAAAATAGTTTAAGAAGCCAAAAACGTATTCTTGAAAATAGAAAGAATTAGTTTTTCATATTTTATTCCGAATACGCTCTCGCCTTTTTATATCTGCTTACCTGACACGCGTCTTTACCACCTTGAGTATAACCAGCGCATAGTACACGGTCATCGATGAACACACCTTTACCCGTATATGCTGCTTTGCATTGATCCTGTTTTACAATCGGCAACTGAACTTGTTGCAAAATAGAAGCGCTGGCTTGTCCTGGAGGAAAATAATAAAAATCTCGTTAGCTCTCGTAAATTTAAAACATTGGTGGACAAGTGGAGTTGTACCAAAAAAAACTGCATTAATAAATAATCTATACCCAGATAATTGGCGGAATATGGTAATTGCTTTTTTTGTACAATTGCTCGTGATACTTACTGTAACCGAGGGAGCCCCATCCGACGATGTATGGCCAAGCATTAGACAGATCTTTTTGCTGTATGTCATCGGTCACGGGTAGACATAAAGGTTTAATCAAATCTACAAAAAAAATCAAGTTTTATGCGTCACAATTAATCGAGGATAAAATGATTAATTTCTTGATATCAAGAATTAGTTACAAAATACATGGAAGAAACACGTAACAGAGTTCTTTTGATAGAAACATATTTGTGTCGAATAGAGATTGAAATGGTCATCAAATCAGAAAAGTGGTTGTGGCTTTTGAAAAATCACTTAAAAGTATATGAGCGAAATATATTTGTCTGTAATATTTACCCGTAAACTGGATATCTCTTTCAAATTTGAGAATAGCGATGTCGTTGGAAACAGATTTAGCATTGTATTGCGGATGTATAGTTTTTTTTTCGATCAATAAATCAATCGGTGTCGCACCATCGTACTCGTCGTCAATATCGAGCTCACCCACGCGTACAAGATACAACTCGTCATGGCCGTGAACACAATGTGCCGCTGTCAGAACGTGTCGCGCCGAGATAAGTGCGCCACCACATTTGAAAAGTGGCTTTGACGGATTCCTTTTTGACCGGTAACCGAGAAGTGTGGCCCAAGGCCAAGCGCCTAAGTTAACAAAGTGAACAATTGATCAAACATCAGATTTTCTCGAAAATATCAGAAGTAATCAACAGTCTTTGAATAATTACGACAAAAAACCAGTATTACCAAATTCTAAACAATTCTCTGAATAATAATCAACGCCTGTATTTCTTTATAAATTCAAACACGTTCCAAAAAATTATATCTTTAAGGACGTTGTATGCATAATCGAAAGTAAAAATCAATCCCAAACGATGCTCAAATGCTAATGAACGAAACTCATCCCCCGACTGTATCTACACAAGCGTAAAGCCTGTAAACACAAATTGGGTCTTACGATTACGCATAGAATGAAAGATTGATCGTGGCAACGTTCAGCCCGCTGCTAAGTATTCCCTCCACACGCGTTTTATTATCATTTAAGAGCTTTGGGACATTATTTACTTATAAGGACGAGGTAAAAAAAGCTGAAGAGCTTATTCTCTGTTTCAAATATACTGAACAATGTGCTTTTAGTTTTTCGAGAATTTCCGTCGACAGGTTTTCCCAAAAAGTGTAAAAATGCCAGTTTTATGAGATGAAACGGTGAATTCTCCCATAATAAGCCTTGTGTATTGGTCAAGCTCATTGAAATTTGAGCAAATATCACGAAACATTGGGAAAAATTTTAAAGACAATCTATCAAAGGGAGGTTCTGCATACAACGTCGTTAATATCCTTCATTGAAAAATTCTGTAAGTCATAACTTACCCAAAACGGCAGGTACTCCATTCACAACCCTCGTGAATTTGAAATCGGTGTAACCACACACAGGTGGATAAAGAGGTCCATAATTGCTAGCAGTTGGTTGGTTATTCAAAAATGGATTGCCATTGGGGTTGTTTGGATTGTTGTTATTATTATTGTTATTGATGCCATTATTATTATTGTTGTTGGAATTGTCGTTGTCATCGGGGCAACAAACTATAGGATTAGAACCATCGATGACACAGAGGGAGTCCCGTAAAAATTGAGTACCGTCCCTGCCATTTTGTTTAAGGAAATTCAAAAGAGGTTCGCAAGATCTTATTGAAATGCATCGACCCCCTTGCCCTCGTGGAGTCGTACAGGTACCATAATCTGCAACTAAAAATTATACGCATCGTTAATTCACAATTTTCAGTAAGGGTTTGTTTTCGTCACAACTAATTTTTCAAGTAAATAATTATAGCTGCACGATCTATGACATTGGTACATTTTAATATTTTCTTTCTCCTTAGCAAACTTTGTCTTTTATAAACTATTCCATGTGGATATTCAATAGTTTTGCTGGCTATTTTGTCTCTTTCTCTTCATTTCTTTGGGACGATGTAAAAATTTTCAAACTATGCTGCTTGGATGTTTTGATTATTGAAATATTCGTGTTAATGAAATTATTAGAAATAATTAATAATAATCGTTGCAAAAAAGTAACTATTCTTATAAGCATTCGCGATTTACAACATTGTCGGTTTTTTTTTACAAGTCCTCAATTGTAGGGAATCGTTTTGTCAGAAAATCTAATCCAATCTTATAACTTCGTTCGAGACTGACGTGGGTTGTCCAACCATCGTTAATAACGAATAACACGTGCACAGAATCAAACATTGATTCGCTATAGTTAAGAACATTTTGCTTGCAGGGAATTTGAATTTAAACTGGAAAATGCTATAGTCACGCAAGTGTGCAATTCGACGTAATCGTCCAATTTTATCGCATGTTTCACCTTCGTCTTGTCGCGAATGACATTTCGTGTGTCACGAATTTACGAGGTCTTCTCATTATCCGTGTAATTGTGAAGTTCAAGGTTATCGATGAAAAACAAAAAGGCTAGTACGTCAATGAATTTGAGTGGTTTTTGTAGTTTTCATTCGTTACACGTTACAAATGTCGAGGTCGTTTACAGATTCATTTAATCTAATCGTCTCATTCTTATCGACCAGATTTTCGGATCTACCCTCGTCTCATCAATTATACTTCAATATACTTACTTTGGATATTGATAAATTATTTTTCATTTTTCGGCACAAAAAATATCGCAAGCACCGAGAAACCAATTTTTATGTAAATTAGGAATATAAATTATATAAATGTATACGTTAAAAGACTTATTGGAAAATTAGTCAATAAAGGTCCAGCAATATTACTATGCGAAGATCATCGTCGTTATAAATATTCAATCGCGTCATTTTGTTTGTCGGCTTTGTAGGTCATTACGGAAATCCACAAATTGCGTTAAGATAGAATTTCGAATGTGATTATATCTCTTGTTCAGCCTTAACCGGTTTTTTCTTCTTGCTGATCGATTCGTCATCACACGTTGAGTTCCAAAGAATCGAATATGTGAGACTCGAGTGAGAAGTGTAAAAAGATATAAAAAAAAGCGTCAACAGATTTCGCCATTCCTCCGTACGTTGCTTATGTAATAAGTACAGGAGGCCTTCCACTCTGAATCAACAAAATCAATTAGAAGTTAGGCTCGTTCAAGAAATTGAACAATTCCTAGGAAAGTACGTACGAAAATTCAAATTTCTCAGTTGGAATTCAAAATTAATGAGCTTTCTTAAAACAACGAACTGTGACGAAAAATTTCGTAACATTTCTCGTTTCTTTCAATTCACCATATTTTAAAAAAAGTTTTAAACTCAAAACTCTGTTGGCAGAGTGTGTACTCAACATAAAGGATTTAAGCAAATGGTTTCAGAGATTTTTTTGCAAAAGAGTAAAAGATATAAGAAAAAATCCTCATGAGAGGGTGATTCATAGATGAAATAGGCGAAATATTAAAAGTTCGTTATTTTGCCACAGGCGTTTCTCGTCGTTGAGTAGTATTGTCCTTGTTGCGGACGATCAATCTAACTTCGGACAAGCGGAAAGGCCTTTTTTAGGCCGCATATACACAGATATTCATTCGTGTTTCGATCTCGATAGGTTTGCTCCGTATCATTCGGACCTTGACCCTCTTAAAGCAGCACAGTGATTCCTTCTTTCTGACGGAGACACAGAAACTTGACTGGTCGAAGCATGCGTTTTGTTTGAAAATTTCAATGCAAACGACTTGCTTCAAATTCTGAGTAAAACCATCTAATGTTAATGACTAACTCGAAAACCTCAGTTAAAATTCAACGTTAACGACGTACTTCAATATGACAGAGCTCTTCACGAGCTGCAAATTTATTATCATTTGTTGAAGATGCATAAACACACACGCAGTTTGCACAATTCGTTCGGACCATTCGAGTTTTTGAGAATAATTCTTCATAAGATAGACACTTTTTGCTACTTTGTAAGAAAATATTCTCTTCCTCTTCGTACGATTCATTTCCAATCATGTATAGACCATCGATCGATTATTTGTCACAAATGCATGTCTCAATTTTGACCTTGTAACCAACATTACTGTTTTTTAGCTACGTTGAATGCAAATTTATTGAACGACAAGGACGATAGTGAATTATTTGTTGATACGTATTAATTCAACGATTGAATGCTTTTCTGACGAACTACACTGGATTTAGGTTTTGTTTCAAAACGTACAATTGACATAAGTTTCGAAACAGTGCGTAAATAATAAAATAAGTAAAAAAATTAAAGAGTAAAATAATGTGGAAAACGACGAATTACATTGCGTGTGAAGTTTCCGCGCGAGGCGAAGGCTTATGATGTATATTCGCACGAGTACTGGAGCAAATGTGCATCATAATTCGGGACAAATGTGGTATACGCGTGATTGAATTCGTTGTTATCCGCACTTGTTACATACAATATGTTTTGCGATACGTGCTTCCAATGTTTGATTTGAGGTTCAAAAATCAATTGAAATTATGTTCAATTGACGTTTCGTCTCGTATTAAATTTGTTACGAACAATGAAACAATCAACCGTGAGGAAGAAGGCGTTTCCGTAAATCAGTGCGGTAAAGTAATCGACAAACTGGGTTTTTTTTTAAATCTGTACAGTAAAGTAAGACAAAAGGAAAATCATTGAGAAATAAGCCATTTTTTGCACGCTATAAATTAATCGAAAATCAAACTTTCGGGACAGGTAACACAAGAAATATTCAAAGCACTTATATTTAGACAAGAAATCGATTTTTTTTAGACACAAGTTTAAATTCTGTGAACTCACCTTGGCTCAAAGCTTGGTGATGTGCCAACAGCGTTAGGAATATCCCGAACACCACATTTTTCGACCACATTTTTTCTACCTTCACCTGCAAAAAAAAAGAGACATTCACTTTCCTCATAGAACACAAGACATTTTTCGCTTAGTAGCTCGCAAAAATAGTTTATATATAATTTCTTAACACTAATTGACTGTCATTGACCCCTGTACAACGGGATACATTTCCATATCGTTCGTGATTAATTTCTTTAACTCGTTATCTACAACATTTT
This sequence comes from Dusona sp. PSUC_FEM 10030013, assembly GCA_018902295.1. NCBI lineage: Eukaryota > Metazoa > Arthropoda > Insecta > Hymenoptera > Ichneumonidae > Dusona > Dusona sp. PSUC_FEM 10030013. Next base: position 9,514 of record JABSMR010062342.1, on the reverse strand, counting down.
TTATCTTTATTCCTTTAAGCGATTTTAAAACAGATAATATTTAGAGCCACTCATAGCTATTTCCTGGTGATTTAATTGAAGCAGTGTTTTTGCACTGACGCTTGTCCGCAGGGCAAAAAGGTAAAAAAAAAGAGTAAAAAGTAAAGCTGTAAATATGGGCAGGTAAAAAGGGAGTTATTACCTACCCATGACTATTGCACTTTTTGATTTTTTTCTCTCGAAAAATTGTCATATTTTTGAATCAATTATTCGGTGCCTAGGATTTCCCACAAAATGAACCATTTTCAAGTTGCTCGTGATAAAAACTAATGATCGAATGAAAAAAATAATCAATATTACTAATTAAGATGATCAATATCAGAAACTTGATATTTGAAGAAAAATATGAGCAGAGCGGAAGCTGTAACTTTTATTTTTCTCATTATATCAAGGGTTTGCGGGAAAAACGTATATCTGCTTTTCGGTTATCAATTTCGCATCATTTTTAGAGGCACTCCCATTCTAAAATACGTAAAATATTCTTAAATTATTAAAATTCTGATAATCACAAAATTACAACACAAAAACTCGGCTACGATTTACTTTACTCGCCTGAATCACTGACGTGCTTCAGTACACTCTAATAAAGAATTCATCGGTGTTATATACTTTATTTTCATTGAGGAGAATTCATACGAAGGCCACCGCAAATTTGAAAGGTTTTCCCAATATCGTTTTCGCAATCCGCATAGAATTTAATGATTGCATTACTCGTTCGCGATATGCTAGGTATCTACAGTGTTAATTCAACAGTCACCGTAATGTCCAGGTACGACTGACCTTCATTTGCACTCAACGTGGCGATAAAAGTTCACGGTCGAACAGTTTTTCTACTTTTGCTTCCTCGTACAAAGTTATATTTTTGTGATACGATTTGTTTTTGTAAATATACTACCGAAAATGATGTGAGAAAAATGGCAAACAGAAATTACAAACGTTTTATTTGCAAAACTGCGAAATTCAAAATTTGTTGAATTTTTGTAATTGTGAGTTAAGTAAAAGTTCAACATATGAAATCATCGATTTGAACAATACTTGAGACACTTTCTACGAAATTAGTACAAAAAATCAAAGTGTATTCCCTTCACATTTGAATAAAGTAAAATATTCGTCAGGCATTTTCTGCCCTCCTAATATTTTTTCCTTGCTAAATACCCAACATCCTTGATCTCGAGGACGACTATGTAAGAAACTTCTTCCGGTAGCACAAGATTTACACAAAGTAAAGGAACCACATTGTCAAAAGAACAATTAAATCCTCAAATCGTGTACTAAAGCGAATTATTCCACTCACGACTGATTCCCACCTATTTCAAACGCGCGCGTTAACTTTTGAAATCTTTTAAATACTCTGACTAGACGTATCTCCGAAAAAAGCATCACTTAAGCGGACCTGGCTCGAAGTCGAGAGAAATGCTGAATTACTAACGCAAATAACGGGGATACAAATCCGTGTCCTCGGGCGTCGTGTGACTTTCAGTGTCATGTAATCGGCTGAATTCATAAAATCATCAAAACGTATGAAGAAATGATTTTTTTTTTCACATACGATTCAATATTTATTTGACACACGCGGCAAATAATTATATGATTAATTTGAATAAATCTTGCAGTTTGAATTACGCGTCAATATGAAACTGGTATTTTTTCAAATAGATCAGTTTTTCAAATATAGAACTTGGAGCAAAACTGGTTCTTCGCGATCGAATAACAACTTAACTTCTACGAGGTGACATAAACGATGCACAAGAATCGAGTTCGGTCATAATTTATAAATTTTACTGTATCTTCGTGGAGGAAATTATTATCGTACTGGGAAGTCCATTTTCCTCGAGATATCAATGTGCAAAGAGCGAGTCATTGAGAAAGGTGACAAAAGTCATGATTTCACGATGTCGATATAAAACTGCAAGTTACTGGGAATAGTGGAAAAAAGCAATGTTTTGACAGTTGATTGACATGTGATACGCAAGAAAATCAAGTGACTATATTATTCGTTAACATTCATTTGATCAAGTAAACAACGTGGCAACTGCCCAACCGATTGATTTAAAAAAATAAATTAAAAGATCAATTTATCGAAGGGAAAATAAAATTTCTCCGAATTGGTTGATCGTCAAATTTTCCCTAACCGAAACTGCTTTTTCCAAGTATGACGAATTTCTGAATTATCAAATAAAATGAACGATCGATGTAGAAGAAATTGGAAAAAAAAATTCTTTAAATACGTAATATCAAAAACATGCTGCTACGCACTAGAATAAAAAAAACTCAAACATCGTCGCGTCATGTTTTTCGCGCATTGAAGTCTCTATAAATGTGTAAAAAAAAAGTCCGAATTTTAGCACTTGCCAAAGAAACTTCTTGGTCGGAATGTCGAAATTTACTTGATCTTTCTTTTCAATTCTTTCAACTGAGAGTATTGAAAAATTCTTCAACTCGGAATAAGAGAAAAAAGGAGATATCCCGGTGAAGGGAATGACGCAACAAATGAGAACTTTCTTCAGACCGGCCCTGTGACGTATTATCGATTATTACAAACGCACATATATATATGTAAACTCACGAAAATTCACTTGTGTATTGCTCTGAATTAATCCAACACAGCATGGATATTTAATGACAATATTAAAAGGCACGAGGAAACGACGTGAAAGAACGTCAGGTGAAGACTGACCTACGTTTGCAATCGACATTCTCTTTATATACCGAGCACATCCGAAGAATTATATTTGATCTCCGTTCGTGACCTGTTGAATTGGTAGATGATGGGATGAACGTATGGACAAACCGAACCAGACAGAGCCCGTACGAGCCTTTCAAACCCCTTTTCGGTAGCAACTTATTTGGAGATTCGTTCCGATCCATTCGTCCTTTTTTTTTCTCCCTCGGATTCTAGACACTTTTTTCATAATGGATTCATCCTTGATTCTGCACAGTTAATCTCTTTGAGAAAAAAATCATCGATAAAAAGTTGTTGTTAATGCAAAATGCATACCAGAATCAATATTTACATTTTTATTTAAACGTCATATTTTTTCTCTCCTTTGAGGACACTCTATCGATTACGTTGATCAACGCCTTGTACACGGAAATAATTATAAAAATGATTACACTGAAATTCGTGGTTAAAATTAGCACGCTACACACAAATGTGGAAGCAGGTGTGAAAATTGTATTGCAGTACGAATTCAAGCACGAAAAACTGTTCACAGTTTTAACAAAAATAACTGAATCGGAAACCGAAACGTAAAGTACAATCAAATTGTTGTGACTCTCAGTAAAGAATTAACAAAATAAATAGACATTTTATTTTTTATGTAAATATAAAATTAACGACACAGTGAAATTTTGTTTTCGGCAATATTTCATAATACATTGGAAATATTATATTTATATTTTGACTGGTTATGAAATTTTGTTATCCATTCCGGGAAAATTTCTTATAAATGAACGAAAAGTTCAATTTTTTTTCAAATTTAAATTTAAATTTACTTTAAAATTTATCCCAATGTCATCGAGTTGTCCCCTTTTTTGATGATTTAGAGACAGCTGAATAGCAGACTCACATTTTTCTTGGAGACATTTGATATTTCGAAAAATCGAAAAGTTACACGTCATTCTCTGATGAAAGGAGAACAAGGTGTAACTTTTATTTTCCTTGAAAATTGAAACTGTGTAGAAGACAAGTGTGTAGCGGGATGTTTACCTACTGCGGGGCTGATAGTTCGTGCTTTAGGTGTTGAAAATAAAAATGAAATAGATGACAAAGATCAAATATATGATTTCGCGTAGTTTTGATTTTTAATTTACAAAACTTTGTTTTGCTGAAATTAATTTAGATAATTGAATAAAACTTATAAAAATGCAGTCAGCTAGTCAAATATAATGATTTAGAATCAATCTTATTGTAGTTTTTAATTACACTGTAATTTTTTATTAAAATTGTAGTTTTCGATGCATTTTTTTAGTAATTTTCCTCGATTCGACAATTTTACCGGATATTTGATAACCTCACTCAGTTCTACGAACACTTAATTAGACCTTAACGGAGCCATTCATTCAAGAGCCTTGGGGAAAATCCCGAAATTCAGGGCTGCAGTTCCGACCGGATGAACGCGAAAGGATTCGCGACATTCACCATCGCGACAGAGACCCCGAAATTTCAGTGTCTCTGTCGAGGATTTAATTTTTTTAAATTAATACTTTAATAAGTTAATAATTTTTTAGCAGTTCTTCAACCGATCAAAAAGATCATCAACTCTTATTGAAATAAAAATTAATTGAAATCGAATGAAATTAAAATTAAATTGAATAAATTAAAACGAATTAATTTTTAAAAAATCTTCAACTTTCGTTAAAATATTAATTTGTTTATTTTTCATTGAATATGGCATTGTTATTGCAACTTCGAATATATAGAAATACATTTGGAAAGTACTATTGATTTTCAAAAATGAAGCAAGTAATTTTCCAATAATTTCAAAAATAATTATAATCCCTAACTTCAGACTACTTTCGTTTCTCAAAAATGGACTGTCGGAAAGTTCGAAATAGGAAAATCAGCCTACAAAATTTTGGGACGATATTTGAGTTTTGATAAATGAATAGAACATTTGAATTTTACGAAATAAGTTAATAACGATTCTTGGACAACCGTGAATATAAATATGCACGATCTGCAAGATGAAAGCAAAAGATAAAAGTGACGCCAGTACCGACCGATTCGATCTAGCATAACAAACGAGGAACATGTTGTAACACGCAAGATAGTAAGAGTCACAACGATGGGATGTATAATTGATTGTCGAGGTGACGCACGATCCGAATGCCAATTCGAGGCTTGTATTTGCAATAATAATTGTTAAATAACGATCATTATATCAACATTGGCGTAAATACCGTCGAAGTTCTTTAATTTTCAGATCTTCAATGTTCAGGCTCTTCAAAAACGCATAAAACCAAATTAACTTTTTATCGTTCATATCCCAATTAATTTAGAGACACGAACCTTAAAACCGTTTTTTTTTTTTCGTTGGTAACATTATTTAACAATTTTGGTAATTTTCTTCAACTCATTCAGAACGACAAAAAAAATATTAAAATACCGATTATTAATGTGGTATTAAAAAAGCATTAAGTTTTTCAAAGTCATTCAATTATCATTGTTTCGAATATACAGAAACGAGTACGAAAGACAATAGTTCCAATTTTATTGAGCCAGAAATAAAATTGTATCTAAATTGGATCCGGCACGATGTCGAAAAATACAACCAAGGATTTGTGGACATCATTAAGACACGATTAGCATGTACTGTTAATGTTTTTATTCACAAATAGCTTATCGAGATTTTGACTTTAATTCAACCTGCAATATTCAAGATAAAAGCTGATAATTTGCCACGACAATAATGAACTTCCGTTCACGTGGAAAGTTCTTTTGTCCCTTGTTGTTTAGATTACGACAATTGTCACACGTGAATCGTCAGCGCGAGCGCACGATTTGTTTTATTACGAACGGGTAATTCCTATGTGCGAAGTCTCCTTTTTTTCTACGATCAAACACGCGTTCAACAGATTCCATTGTATAGCGCGACTTAATAAAAGGAAATTCCACGGAGAACCCCATTCGATAATTTCCTCTGATGATTCCAAAAGAATAGAGGCTTTTCAACTTTTTTTCAAAAATGCTGCCGATTAGTATGAAAATTTATATGATTCTTTCAAAATATTCAACTTCAGCAATTTTAGCATAATTCTATCTGGATTTTTTTTTAAATATCGTCGAATAAAATCATTAAAAAATAAAAAATCGTATTTTCCCATTAATCTAAAATACTCTGGATTTATAATTTTATCGTACTTAATTTTTTTATATTCATTCAAGGTAATTATTACAGGGAAATGAGAGTGAAAACCGCAGAACATTTATATGCATCTGTCAGGTAATGAAATAATATTATAATTGCTAACTCTGCGTCAAATCTCTGATCGCCGTTACAATTTCCTTTTCGAGAACTCGTGCTGAATATTTTGGTATTTTCCGATTGCGGAGATATGATCTCATGCATAACTGATAATTAACGACTTCGACGGATCGTCATAATCCGCGGTTGAATTATTTTCATCCGTAATGTTCATTGCTCTGCGTCACGTAGAAAAACGGTCGCAAAAATAGCCAGACGATTTTCCTTCTGCAAAGGTATAGAACTATGTACAATATCGATGTAATAATAACTTCATGGTCTCGGAATAGCGAATATATGACCGAGGTATGAAGATTAAAAAAAAATTAAATTTTGGTGTTTTTAAAATTTGTCAAATTTGATTGAATGTCGTCAATACACAGAAATAAATTCTTCAGAAGTAAATTTAGTAGGTACGCTAAATAAAATTAAAATGTGAACGAAAAAATTTTTATTCACTATATTTTATTTCTGCGGAATAAAACACAAGAAAGTTATAAATTTGTGACAAAATCAACATTTTTAAAAACAATGAACTGAACAAAAAATTACATGTTTCGAGTAAATCGAAAGTGCCAATGAAAATCGCTATTCTCGACATTCTGGGCTCTGAATGGAAAATCATCACATCTCCAGTTTTCATACAACCCAAGGATTCGATACTGGTCTAATATTATACCGAAAGCGGTTAGTTCAAAACAGACAAAATGAAGTCAAGGTATTTTTCAGTCCTCGTATAAACACCAGGGTAGCGCGGGGTAGCACATCTAAAACCAAACGATACTACTCCAATGCTGTACCACGTTTTGTTGAGCGGATACATCATAGGTCCTCCACTGTCACCCTAAAACAATGTAAAAGGAATGAAATATTAAAAAATAAAGGGAAATATCGTTAACGAATTAAAGTACTCGAAATAAATCAAAATGACGAAATAGTACTCTCTTAAATTTTTGCGTTTCGAAGCACATCATCGCGGGCGCTAACAAATAAAAAATAAGTTTTAATGAAACTGAAGATAGTCGAAAACTCTGTAAAAATGATTTAAAAATATGAAATAAATTTCTTGAAGATATTTCGAGTATTTTCTTACAAAATTTGATACTTTGGGCTTATTATTTGCAAAAACCAAATATTCTTAATTTTGGCATAAAGAGTAAAGAAAATAATTCGGTTCTAAATTAATACTTAACGACACATCAAATCAAAAATATTATTGCAATAAAATATTTAATTTTCTCCATAATTCATAGATGAGAGAATCAATTTTTTGCCGACTAGACATTTGCTGTGCCTCTGAAACTTCTTACCTGACATGCATCTTTACCGCCTTCGCCGGCGCATATTACAGTATCATCGATAATCACGCTTTTATCATTGTAGGCCTTTTTGCAGATTCCCTGTGGTCGAATTGGTATTTGGATCTGCTTTAAAATACTGGAAGCAGGACCGTCTAAATAAAAAAGAAAAAAAAATGATTGTTCATTCATCTGATAAAACTGACCTACTGTAATTGCATTTTATACAAAAATTATACACGTTTATTTCCAAATTTGGAGCAACTTTGAAGAAACAGCTTTACCAAAGAATTAAGAACGATCCAAAAAAATACAAAAAATTTTCATGAATTTCGAAGGTGTTCAAAATGAGGAGTGTCTTTAGAAAGTTCTGTATCAGGCCCAAAATAGTTTTTCTCCTCGAAATGGCCTCAAAATGCTCAATTACGTCGACCCATAAGATGTTTCGTTTGAAATTGCATTATTACTGAAAAGAAAACATCGAAACCTCTTCGAATTGTCTTTACATTTATCATTATAATTGTAAGTGCTCCTTTGTTACGAAGTATAACTGTAACACCCAGTGTGCTGGATAAGGGATGGGTGTGTGGCTTGGGCGATCTCCCAATTTAAGCTGCTTCGAGCAAAATCATTACTTGGATGGGTGACCGCTCGGTCATGCACCGACTCGCGCATCGATCGTTGAACAGGAGGCAGTTTTTCTGAGTTTCTGATGTCGCTAACCAACTTAAATTCGGTTAAAATATAGGTACTCGGCCTGTATCGGCTGGTTTTTCGACAGTTTCCCGTGGTCCTTGTTCAAATGCCGTACAGTAGCGTACTGGGAAAAAGTGGCTGGTGGGCTACTTAGGGAGTTTCGTAGGAACATTGAAGTTAGTGAAATGGGGCTAAAGAGCTCGTATGGGCTAGTAAAACCTCAAAAAGGGTATATGCAGAAACATTAAAATAAAAATAAATTATGTAATGCTCACTGTAGTGAACGGCGCCCCATCCGACGACAAAAGGTAATGCCTTTTTTATGTCTATTTTCTTTATTTCTTCAGGAGTTGGTAAACATATAGGACGTAGCAGATCTATGAAAAAAAGTAAGGAAAGAAATTAGAAGACAATAAAGTGAGAACGTATTTTTTAGATTCTCTATTATTCATGAAAAATCTTTCGAGTTGTTTCACACATACGTACCGGAGCAAACATTTTATTTACTCAGAATTTCGATACTTAGTGATTTGACAAATGTCTAAAAACACTCAACCATTTGCCAAATGTGTTAAAATTCATTTTCAACAATAATAATGCCTTTAAAATGATCGAAAATATGTTTTTTAAACGACGAATTGTTTGATAAGTAATCATATATTTTTGTTGATTCGCCATGTAAAATGAATTCGTTGACTTTTCTAGATGCATGTAAATTCGTTTTTCTTTTCTCTCTCTGTTGATATTTCTGTTAAAAATCCTGAAAAATGAACAAAGACTCTGAAATTTTCTAAACGTTTTTGTAAAAAGATTCAAAACGACCCTTTAAAAGTTGACAAGTTCGTAAAAAGTCAAAAAACATATAAGGCAGGGCATAAATCCTAAAAAAATATCGAAAGCATTTTCAAAAATCAACCAATTGATTCCACACGATAAAACAAAAACTGTTCAATTTTTTCGTCAACGAATTTGTGCTTGAACAAATCGGTCATAACTTTTTGTCCCTATTTTTGTTCAAATCTGGTTTTCATAACAATTCGTCAATGTCCGAATCGTTTCGAATCATCGTCAAATCACTACGTACCGAAATCCATATGCATGACACATTTTTAATCCTAACATATTGCAGTGGTACTTACCGCTAAACTGAATGTTTTGGTTGAGTCTGAGAACGGCAATGTCGTTGCTATAATTTGTAGGACTGTAGTGCGGATGTATATCACGTCGTTCGATATAAGCATCTACTGGTTTCGCACCATCGTTGTCATTCTTGAAATCCAGCTCACCGAGACGTACAAGGTATAGATTTTTCTGTGCGTAAACACAATGAGCAGCTGTAAGAACGTGTCGAGCCGAAATAAGTACGCCACCGCACTGATAAATGTCCTCTCCACCTTCTTTTTTTGAACGGTAACGAAGAAGAGCTACCCAAGGCCAACTACCTGTTTAATAGTCAATGAAAACAAAAAAAACGCGTAGAAAATATATTTCTGCCTATCAAGTTCAGTAAAAAGA
>JABSMR010062341.1:0-13887 GCA_018902295.1 Dusona sp. PSUC_FEM 10030013 | reverse complement strand
TTATTATAGATTTTATTTTTCATATATTAAAAAATAGTGTTTTATGTAACGAATTTAGAAAATGATAAATTCCCTTGTGCATGAAGTTACTGCATGAGCGTCATTACATACAATATCTTTGGTGATACCTGCTTCAAGAGTTTGATTTAAGATTGAAAAATCAGTTACTGTTATGTTCAATTGTCGTTTTGTCTCAGATAAAATTTGTTACGAACCAAACACTATGAATCGTGACTAAAAAGGCTTTTTCATCGATCAGGGCGGTAGAGTAGGCTACAAGCGGGTTTTTTTCAAATCCCTGTGGTACTGTGAACATCTTTTGTTTTAGTTTGCCGCACTAGAGCGGTAAGAGAAAAGACAAATCGTTGAGAAATAAGCCTTTTTTTGGATGCTATACATGCATCGAGAATGAAACTTTCGAGGCAAGTATCACAAAAACAGTATATTATGCCACTCGGGAGGGAAAGTAGACGATTTCAAATCGTGGGCAAAATTGTCATCCGAAGCGGAGGCGAGATAATCTTTTTTCACTCCCACAAAACGAAAAGTTGAACATTCGGCGGAGGCATGGTGAAAGAGAATTTTTTTAAACAACATTTGTTTTTGATTTGATGAAAAGTTTGACGAGTTTTCGTATCCCAAACGAAGTTGCAACAAAATGCAGCATAATGTTTTTTTTTCTATTCGTCAAGTTCTCAATATTGAGAATTGCCTCAATTCTTTGCTGTTAAGAAAAATAACGATGCGAACATTTAAACGGGAGATTGTGTTTAAGAATTTATAACCTATAAAAAATTGACAAGTGCCCACAGTTGTAATAGAAACGTTTTTGATCGACTCCGATGTAACTCCAATCCGGAAAAACCTATCAAATACTGTTTTCTTACACTGTATTAGACGCGCAACTGATTTGTTCAATTCGGAACACCGACAAAAATAAAGTTGTTTATTTGGTTTATCACAATCATGAGCAAAATCGGTGTGATCAACACCGTATTGCTGTTCCTCCGAATCTATTTATATTTTTATTTATTATTATGGTTGGCTCCGGTCGGCGCTCTGGGAACAGGCAATTAACCATACGGCCATGTCATTGGTGGTTTGATGATGGCGTCAAAATATCTGAAATTTGAAATATAAACGGGCCTTCAGGTTTTATCAACGATTTTCGACTCCCAAAGAAATCTACTACCATGTAGTGCTGGCGCTGATTCTCGAAGAATCCCTAGCAGATCACAACACCCTGGTTACACCCATTTTCTCCAACGTTAATCGAAGTTTAAACTAAGTTCATCCTATGTCGAAACTATGTTAAAAAATTGAACCGAGTTTAAACAGCGTCAGAGAAAACGGCCATTAGGGAGTCTAAATGGTCAGGGTGTCAAGTGACAAATAAGCGCCAATTTGTAGAGTGTTTAACACCTATCATTCTATAAATCTGTAGAGTGTTGACACCCTGATCTGGGGTGTCAACACGCCATCCAGGCTCGACGCAACATAGTGTGTACACCCTAGATCAAGTCAACACTCTACAGAGTTACAGAAAAGTAGGTGTTAAACACTCTACAAATCGGCGCTTATTTGTCGCTTGACACCCTGACGATTTAGACTCCCTAACCAGGGTGTCATGATCTGCTAGGGCAACGCAACACGGCGTCGCCACCCTAGATCAGGGTGACAACACTCTACAGAACTACGAAATAAGGTAAAGTGTCCCCCAATCTCGCAGGGATTGTAGGCGCTTTTCGAATTCTTCGCTATCATTCGATGAGGATTGGAAATAAAGAATTTGAATTTTCATTATTCAACGGCAAAAATCGTTGATAAAGGTTATTTTTAAAATTCCAAGAGATGAGAACTCCGCGATTCGATTTAAATCGAATATCGTACTTTTAAAAAGCGCGCGTTTCTCACGCGTTTGTAGACTGCTATCTAGCGATAAAAATAATAAAGAAATAACAGTTTGTATAAAAATGTGAGTTGCGCATCTATCGGCGGTACATAGTTCATTGAAACCGGCTCCTCCTCGATATCCCCTCTTTTTACCTCACCAGCAATAGCAATCAATTTTACACAATTGCACGACCCGTGTATGATTCTCCTGCTCAAACACAATAATGGCATTTGCGACGAGAAGTTTGAGAATTTTGTGCAAAATATACAGCGGCAGTAGTTCGACAACATACTCAACACTTAGGAAACCAATCACAAGAATAACCCTCGTAAGAACCGCACAAAAATGTACTTATTCAACGGAAAGTAAGTTCAAATCGTCGTTACATAACCTCAATTTGATAAATCTACTACGTTATTATTTCTTCCTAATGAATAACATGTTTTAACTAAAGAATAATACGGGGCTATGATTATAACAAATCTTTAATAGATCAAAGTGCAAGAACAACTGAATTTCGTTTCCGGACCTACGATTTTTCTGTCAAAATCGTCGAAGTCTTCTCCCCATTAATCCACATTCTTTAGATGTGTTATTTTACCACGAATCCCTATAACAACGTTTTTCTACCTCACTCATCTCCTTTGTATCATAAATTTCAGTTTTGAATAAAACCAAATATACATTTAAACGTTCATGCAACATGACTCCAGTTTTGCTTATCCCGGCTGTCGATGAAATTTTACCATGTCCTTTTTTATGCATTCACGGTGCTTTGAAATTAACTTAAGATCAATTGATGTACGTAACAAGCAGCCATGAGTGAGAGGGAAATAACTTCAGTGACTCCAGGTTCTCTCATGAGAGGGCTTTTGGAAAAAAGGACAGGCCAGAGAGAATCAAACTCTTTAATTTGCTGAAATTTAAATAATCCAGAGAAAATCTTGAATGTGAGATTTTTATCAATTGTTTGTGGCTCAGTTTGCCGCCTAGTTGTAAAATCAGTATCTAGCCGAAGGGTTTTATCTGTATATTGTACTTGTGTCTGTACAGGAGGGGACACTTTTGTAGCGGATCCAAAAAAATTTTACGCAATCTTGAAAGAACACATGTGTTGGTCCCATAAAAATATATTTTTTGACAAAAAGAGTAAAAATAAAAAAGATTATTAAACATATACAGATATTTGCTATAATAATTACATTGTGAATATTTTATGTATGGGTCTTTTCCATGAAGATATTTTATTACGTTTGTTGTTGAAAATAGGGAATTAGTGTAGATAACCCGAAATTTTTAATTAACAGCCAAACGGCCTCAGATAGCTGGAAGTTTAACGAACATACAGTCAGCAGCAGGCTCTATCAGTCCGTTGACAGCCGGTACTACCGATAAATCTAAACAACAACAAGAAGAATCCAGTCAGGAAGATGCGGAAGATCAAAAACAACGCGAACATCAATGGAAGATGATGAAGTACAGCTTTATATTCTTCGGCGTTTCTATGGGATTAATGAGTTCTGCAATAATCTACGAACTTGCGGCACCCAAGTACGACGAGAATGGGAATATGATTGAAGATGAGTTCTCCAGTATGCCTTACATCGTACAGCTCTGGAAGAGACTGTGGAGAGAAATGAATTATTATAAGAAGGTAACAACCAGTATCTAAATGGTAATTTACAACCCGTAATAAAGAGTCATTTGTACATTATCCTTTGATCTATAAAGATTCCGAAAGTTACCATGTAAATTATTGTCTTCCTTACTTTAATAATTCAAAAAGCATTAATTCGATCAAGTAAGGACTTTAGAGAAAAAAATAAATCGTAGTATATATTATAAAAAAACTGAAAAATTTTGAATGTTTAGCTATTCTTCAAACCTAAAGGAATGCCTTGTAGTGTGTAATTGTAATGCCAATAGTGTCAATTCAACACAAGACGAAATGAATTTGATACGATTCTCGCAACTACATTACACAAAATGATTGCATAAGTGTGAGTTTTCAATATTTTCGAGATTTTTTAACAAGATAACTTCGAATGTACTTTTTTTTAAAGCAATTTGTTTAAATTCCATACTTACCGAATTAGCTACTTGTATATGTTCTTAGACTGAACCCACTGATTTGTGTTTATCTTGTACAGTTTGTGCAAGAACCAAGCAGAGATAAACTGCTGCCAGATCCCCTGAAGCATCCGTACATGCAACCTCCATATACCCTCATTCTAGAGATGACAGATGTTTTGGTACATCCCGACTGGACGGTATGTAAACTCGAATTTATTGATATGCGAGATTTGTTCTAATCAAATTTTTTTATTTGAGAAAACTTATCAAAAGTCAGATTGAATTTTGCAAATTGTAATGGAAAATATTAAATTTGAACAGTATCAAACCGGCTGGAGATTTAAGAAGCGACCTGGAATCGACCAATTTCTAGAAGCAGTAGCACCACCACAGTTTGAAATCGTCGTTTACACTGCAGAGCAGGGAATGGTAAAGTTTCTATGACTTTTAAACGAACTTTGTGATTGGAAGTATTTTCAAAACATTTAATTTACAGACAGTTTTCCCGATTCTCGATTCATTGGATCCTCAAGGATTCATTATGTACAGATTGGTGAGAGACGCAACGCGTTTTGTGGACGGTCATCACGTGAAAGATCTTGATGCGCTTAATCGCGATCTTAGCAAAGTAAACATTCTCAAATTTGTATTAATCACGAGTATGAAAACCTTAATAGCAGTTGCACTGAAAAACCTCTTTTCTAAAGGTAATTGTCATCGATTGGAACGGCGAAAGTATCAAATTACATCCGGAGAACGCATTAAAAATTCCACGGTGGACCGGAAACGATGACGATACGACGCTCTACGATTTAGCTGCTTTTCTCAAAAGTGAGCACCAAATTACAATTTTAACCTAAACCTATTAACAACGATACTGATCTAGTGTGTGGTAAAAAAAAATTGAATTTGCAATTTCTATTGTTTGTTTAAAATTATAAATAATGTAACACTGTTTTTTCCTGTTTTTTACCATCGTATGGTACCTGAACCTATGGTATCCGAAAAGAATTAAAAATAAACAAACAGTCCGAGACGAAGGGAAAAAAACTAGGTAGTTTCGTAGCCATAAAAGCAACTTTCTTTACCACGCACGAAGTATTTTCTAATAATTATTGGGTTAAACCCACGTTATTATACGAATGTATTTTTTTCACAGCGGTACTCGCAAGCAACGTTGAAGACGTCCGAGATGTACTCAACTATTACAGACAATTCGACAATCCGCTAGAAGCATTTAGGGAAAATCAACGAAAACTCTTGGTAAATAAAGAAAATAGTGTTACTTAAGCTGTTCGATTATCGTTCACATAGATTGGTTAATACAGTAAAAACAAAACCAATATACAGCAAGATTAAATCTGCAACACAATTCAATTGATCTGTTTCTGTCGAAAAATGCGTTTAAGGTAGTAGTCTCGCCACAGTCACGTTCAGCTGTTGTGTCTCCGGTCAATGTTTGAAAACGTGGATATAACTTGCAAAACAATCTAATAACATTATCAGATCTAATAACATTATTAACATTATGTCTTATAGGAATCTATAAACATAAAATTTCGAGGAAAGTGTCTAATATAAAGCTTAGAGTTGCAGAAATAACCACGTTTTTCATATTAAACTTTAATAATAATCTTGTAGTATTTTTTGATAAACTTTCTCATCTTGTGTAAATGAAAATTCAAAACGAAAAATCTGCCAAAAAAATTCGGAGTTATTGCATGAAATGTAAAATTTTCTACCGCTCCCCATAAGAACACATGTAAAACTGTGCAATGTTTGATTTCTAATATCCCGAATACGGAATGGTGAATCCTTTTGAAATTTTGCACGTTATTACATAATAGTGTCCTAAATGTATTGTGAACATTTAAAAAAATTCGAAAGATAAACTCTCTGGCGAGACTACTACCTTAAGTAGAGGGGCATCGAAAAATTGATGTTTTGGAAAGAAAAAAAAGGTCATACTGACCCCAAGTGGACTCGAAGGGGTTATATTCGGTTTATATTCTGAAAACCCAAAGAGTAACCCTTCAATGAGCGGCAAGTCCATTGTTTGAATTTGCATATACTCGGCCTGACCGGTGCATATTTCAATGACAAAGCGGAAGATGTTTTTCCACGTATTCCGCTTAATGTTTATGTAACTCGCCATAAAGATTGTACTCATAATGTACATCGTGTACTTTAACTGTACTCATAAACGATATTTTTGCGAAATATATCGTAGAATGAACATTAACTTAGTCTGAATAAAGAAAATATTATTTAATCTTTATAAACACGCTTACTCGCCACTAGCTGATGCTAAATATTACAGTAAATACAATTGTACGTTGAAGCAATTTCTGTAATATTCATTAAATAGCGCATGGTTCTCAATTAAGTGAAAGGAAAGAGTTTTATAGACACGTCCGGTAAAATTAAGCTCCAACTTCCTATCCAACAAATGCCAGACGAAAGCCTGGCGTATATAAATCATAGTAATTTATGAAATTACAGCCTGAAAATGTCACTAAATGGCTATTATATTTAAACCTCGTTACTTGAACGTAACTAGATGTTGTGATTTGAAATTTGTTGTAAAAATAATTGCCCCTTGTTATTTCAGCAACAAATGCAAGAAGACGAATCACAGAAGTTCCAAAGGGAAGGAAACAAAGTCTTAACGTCAAAGTGGACACCATCTTTCCTACGAAATCGTTAATCATGACGTGACAATTATAATGTTTGTAAAATAAAGCGCAATGTTATGACTTTTTCTTGAATACAAAAGTGTAATTAACGAATTTACATTCAAATATTAAGGTGAATGATATTGTAATCGTATATTACAAATATTTACAAAAAAGCTGATCGATCCACGGTTGGATCTCGTTTATAAATTTCTAAGGCACATAGCCTGGGTCTGAGGGACTAAAAACCGGCGACATACGTTCGTTTTTTCGGCTGTGACTTTTTGCCAGTTTTTACTACAACCGGTGGAAAATATGATTCGGGAGGTACGTCTTCTGTGATGTCGACAACTTCTGGTTGTTGAGACGCGCTAAACAATTCTTGAGTATTTATTGGTGTTAGCATGAATTCAGGATCTTCTTGTGATTCAACGATGCACGTCTCGCCGGCCATTTCCAGCCAATTCAAAACTTTGTCACGTGGAACAGTTGTCTGTGGAACTGGAACGCTGTCTTCCGAAACGTCCCACACTGCCAACAATTCTGGTGCTAAAATGTCGACGTATGTTTTCAATTTGCCCAGCGATTCTTGCCACTCCGGTTTTCTTCCTAACCAATCATTGGACTTGATATTTCGCTCCAGACGCGCCGTTTGGTTCGTAAAATCTATAATAACAGAAATGAAAATTCTAGTAGGCTTGCGGAGTAAAAGCTTAAGTTTCGAAAAGTTTTTGACGCACTCTCAAACGGTCGATGCATGTTCGTTCGATCTGTTAGCACCAGAGGAGTTTTCAAACGTTCCTGCAGCAATAGTTGCTTCTCCCACGCTTCCATTGCGTAAAAAGATTCACAATTAGCCATAGAATAATTGTCCAATTCCGTTTCGTAGGTTATGCACTGATAAAAAATGTCACCTGAAATTTTATCATTCGTTGAAAATAAATCTTGAAACTATAGTTATATAGCCAAATTGTTGTACAGCACGGAGAAATTATTAACATACAAAATTATAATTAATTTTAATTAACATACAAAAAATCGTGTAAAAATTAAAATTTTATTTTGCTTCGGTATCCTACAATGATCATCTAATCATCATTTAATCTGATTAGAAACTCAATGTTTACCCATTGAATTCCGTAAAAACAGCGAGGATTCATCGTTTTCGTCAACAACCGTAGAAACTCCAGAAGTGCTAAGCTCCAATCTTTTCCTGAGCAGGGGATCCAAACATTTTCCTTGCATTTGAGTTTCTCTCAATGTGTCTAAGGCACTTGGTGGTGTGTATGGCAAATTATAAGAATGTGAATTGTCACGAGCATCCCAAGTGTTCAAGATAATCGTCGTTTCACCGGCAATTTGACTGGATAGAACAATCACTTCCCTCTCATTTCTGTAAATGAATTTCCCGTTGAACAATCTCTTTATATTTTCGAACACAATATTAAAATTGCCCAAAATTGACCTTTTATGTACGTCAGCAAAAAGAGGCGGACTTTTAAATTGATGTGTCCATTTTTGTTGTACACTATTCCGTGAAGAGCGCCGATCGCACAGCAAAAGACTGTGATACGAGGCCACGTAATAGTGATTTTCGTTACTACTTGGAACCGCTGAGCACAGACTCTCGCAAGCCTCCAAATGTTTGGTGGGGCACAAGCTCAACACCGGACGTTCATAAGATTTCTAAATGTTTATTGAGAAAATGAAGTAAAAAAATCTAAACTATTCAGGCACCCAACTCATAACTACTCTTTAAAGATCTTTTATAAATAATCAAAGATTTTATTTCGGCAAAATTGCCGTTCCTAACGATTGGACACCAATCGATCAAAATTCACTCTTCATTGAGATGCAACATTAAGTTTCAATAGCATTAAAATTCAACGATACAATCAAAGATGGCTGAATTTTATATATTTGTGTGGAATTGGTGAGTATGAACTTTCTTGTCGAATCAAATTTCCATTTACCAACACTTCAATATTTCAATGTTTTTCATAAAACTTTATCTCACGAAAAGTTATAAAGCGATGTATTTGAATAAGAAAATCATTGCAGTCACAGTCACATGTGAGTTGTGGAATATCGTTTAAAAACAAAGTATTTATGTTTAAACAACATTTATGGTATATTTCGATTGACTACTTACCCTCACATCAAGATAATGGAGGCAACATCTGTCGACAAAAACAATGTTATTTGGATCCGATTTCACGACCCTCACGCTACTCCATTTGTCTTCTAATGATTCGCTCATTTCAACAGTGTTACTTCCAATTTTTTTACTGTTGACAACAAACAAGTGATAAATTTTCTGAAATTGAACGATGAAAATTTTTTTAAATTATATTTCCAGATGCTAACCCTGCATGCACATCCCACAGAGTTAAAGTACGTTCCACGTCGGCTGTACAAAATCTGTTATGATTTGTTGGATCAAGATCCGCACTAACGTAGGGTCTCGTTGATTTTTGATTGTCAATCTGAAATAAACGTAGTTTTCCGTGGGTTTCTGCGAGTGAATAAATAATGCAGTTGTTTTTCACTCTCGCTAAAATTCGCCCTGCAATAAAAATTTGGAGTTGACTCATTTTTTGATTACTGATTCCGCGGGTTTGGGAATAAATTACTTACAGCTGTCTCTTTCCAAGTTTGTTCGTATCTCATAAATTGAGTCATTCAATTGGCAGGTAGCAGCCGTTCTTAGGTTTGGTTTGTACAGTGAACTTTTTGTTGGTATTACGTGAGTAGCCACTGAAAACATTTACATCAATATTTGGATATTTATAAGCATTAAACATCAATTAATAAATAATGAGCAAAATTAATAATTTAATTGATTTCATTTAATTGAATTAATTCAAAATAAAATATTGTACCTAGATCATCCATGTATGGAAAAATCATAACAGTTTGTCCACCTAATGGTACATTCGATACCGATCCACCAGTGTAATACCAATTGTACATCTGAAACTCATTTGTCAGTTAATACAAGTCGTTGGAATTTTACAATATATTTGGATATAAAAATAAAAAATCCTAGTGCAAAAATAATTTTTGAATGAGAGAAAGTATTAGTCAATGGTATATGAGCCTCACCCCGGCGAAATAAGGATCAGGATCCATCTCAATCAAACTGGCTAAATCAGCCACATATTTGGGAACCGAAGTTCGAACACTACCGTTTACTGCTTGCCATTTTAATTCCTTTTTGGATGGTATCTTTGAAAAATCTATAATTTTAATTAATATCGATAATTAATAATAATCGATCATTTTCCCAATAATAAATTATCCGAATGTTCCAATAATATTCCTCTTTATTCCACTGCATCATGAAGCCATCTCTGTGAGACGGTCCAAATAAAAACTACTACTTGCTTAAGTCAATAGCTTTGTCAAATCAAAAAAATAACGAGGAAGAAATGGACAAGTAATTTTGAAACAATTTCTAATAATGAATTATTAATACATTATACATTTTCCATTTTAATAATAAAGACATCCAAGAATTATTAATAGCTTGCTTCAGAGTAAAAAATGGTGAGTTTATTGTTATTTTTGATGTAACAATATTTATAGAAAGAAATGACCTTTTTCACGTTTTCCAAATTGCTGTAAAATTCTTTTAACATCTTTCTCAATGTGCGCCTTTGTATCTAAAAGTTGAAGAGCCGGATCACCTATATTTAAACAAAGAAAAACGAGCACTTGAATCTGATATTTCTAGACTGGAAGAAAGTTTTTGAACTTTCAAAAAAATTAGTCCTATCTGACCTATGGTATTTTTATTCCTGATGAAAAATAATTATGGAAGAATTTACAGAATAAATAATTTTATTATGGAAAATTACAATGAATACTATTTTTGTTACTTTATTATTACAAAATCATCATAAAATATCAGTACGCTCAACATTGTAACGGTAGATACTGAAAATAGTAATTTTAAAAATTGAAATTCATATCTTTTGTAAACAACAAATTTGTTTACTTTGTGCTTTCTGAATTTTTGAATTAATAATAATATATTAACTACTATTACTTAATACTAATATTCTTTTCCAAATGTAGTCTATGGATTTTCTGTGGTTCTATGGATTATTCTATGGTTCTATGAAGATCCGAACGAAAAAACAACTAGTTTCCATGACCATAAGATAAAAAAATTTAAGCGATAAAAAACAAATGTTTTGAAATGAATTCGTAATAATTTTCTTAATTTCTACGTAACGTTGACTACTCACCTTTCATAGTTATTTTAACCGGTGGCAATAGTGGTTTTGGTAAATCACAATAATAAGGAAACTCTTGGTAAAGTCCCATAACATTGTCAATGTGCCAAGAATCGATCAAAGGTGATTTATTTAAATTTAAGCCAGGTACCAAACAATGAGAATATGTTGACAAAAAGGAACGTTTCAATTTTCCCTGGATATTTGTATCTGCTCGCTTATAAGCTTTCGAGGATAATTCTTCCAAGACCTCCATCACTCCCACTTAATTTAATCACTTTTCGAGGACATCAATATCGTACATGTAAAATGTCATCGTTATATGAAACTCTCAATCAAAACCCGAAACTAATTCGACGAACAATATTTTCCAATACAAAAGACATTCTTTCGAACACTGTACGTTCTCTCATTTTTAAAAGTTGTCAGTAATTCGATGTTAAGTATTATCAACTTTTTGTATCAAACGGAACGAGACAAAGCGAACATACACGTGGTTATCGTAGCAGGTTATGATGATAACAAACACTTTCCTTCCAATCTTTCGTTTTCAATGCTCCTAAGCATATAAAAAGATTTAAAAAACCCAGCAAAATTCCTAAATCACAATCATTTTAAATTTCATGAAGTTAAACTTATAAAATACCGATGGTAAATGGCCAGAAGCACAGAAGATTGTATTTTTAATATTTTAAAACTATCCCCACTTCCCAGTGTACAGTCACTCGTAAAAATTATACTTGTAAATGAAAAATAACCTCGAAAAATATTTCGTACAACGAAATTCGAAATTCGGCGAAAAAATTCAACATTTGTGCGAAACAAAAACAATAATAATGCAAAAAGATAATACGTGCGATCCTGTTGACGACCGACACGTTCTGTCAAGATCTGTCAAAGGACATTTTTGAACTGGATGAATGACGAATAGTACACGCGATGCGCACAATGATGCGCAGTAGAGGAAAATCTATCAGGTCCATGTGACCATCAGCAAAAGCAGGCGAAAAAGAATCATCCGGCATCCCAAAGAATGTTCCGCATGTGCACCACGTGAAACGACAACTTTTACCACATTCAAATTTACAAAACAAAAAACCTCGTTATTGCAAGAATAATTAAATAGCACAATAAAATCGTAGCGATACTAGTTAACAATAAACCCTGAAAATGGAATATATAATCAAGATATTTCCTGTAAATGGTGTAAAGTTGTTCAACAGTTATTCAAGAAAATGTTTCCAATTGCAAAGATGCTGTAGTACAGAGGCATCGCCGCAATCAAAGAAAGGGAAAAAAGTACATGCATATCGTAATATTCATCCATGGACATCACTGACACAATTTTCGGACTCTCTAGTTACAGGAGTAATACACAATGAAGGTAAAATAAACACATTCATCAGTCAAAATATTCGGATATACAGTCACAACAATTGGTCAAAATGAGTGCTCGTGTTCTATCTTGTGGATGAAGAATTCAGTGCATAAAAATAAAATAAACATTAAAAAACCCAACTTTTCATAATAAAAGTTCAATGAAACTGGTCGATTGCAAATTTTCTACTTATTTAAGCTGTTATTCACCAAACTATACAACATGGTAACCGACGGCGATGGGTACATGGTCGGTGTGTGACTTTGTTGATCTCCAAAGTCTAGCAACTTTGGCCAAAGCCCGTACTTGGATGGGTGACTGTTTAGCCATACACTGACTTGGATAGCCTGAGTGTGTTCTGAGTTTCTCATGGCGTTGACCGACTAAAAACTCAGTACAAAATATGACTGACTGTTTCGGCATAAATTTTCAATGAATGAAAACAATAAATTGTTATAACAATAATTAAAGTTAATTTACATGTATCTTGATTTTAGTATTTCGATATTTTTTCAATATAATTTCTACTTTTAATAGAGAATCCGATGGAAAAAGAATATACTTTTTCTTAACTGTCAATAAAATATGAATTTTTATTACGTTTCAGATGGTTTGGTAGCTATAAACAAGCCTTATGGAATTTCTGGAAGAAATCAAGAAATCATTGACAGAAAACCCACCCGAATTGTCAACGATTTCAGTTACTCATTAGCAGATGCGGCGCCACACATTGCAACTGCGCTTGGTTACCCATCATTGTACCTCATCAAAACTCCTGAAAAGTAATGGTATTTTCAAACACTTATGTATTAGTATTGGGTCATCAGTATTGGAAGCTACTGTGAAATATATGCCAATCAACAATGTTGCCGACATTTAACAAACGAATCCCTCAATCCAAACAGGTTTACAAGCGGTATAGCCCTATTTGCTGCGGATGAAAACGTAAAAAAAGCTGTTGAGAAGTCGTTACGGCGAGCCGAAGGAATGAACATTCTGGCCAAAACTTACTGGATAGTTACAACAAAATTACCAAATACAATGGAAGGGGAAATGAGATTAGCGATGCAACTGCAAAATGACCCTGTTGGAATGTCCAAAGTGGTAAAACCGTACTGGATACTTAAACCCATAAGTGAAGAAACAAAAAATTTCAAAATACTATTTTATTTAGAAATTCGGCTAGAACACTAGAATCTTTCAAAATTACATTTTTTATCTTAGGCAATTTATATAAAAACATATAAAAACAATTATAATTTCATTGATCATCAAAATATTCACTTTGAATTTACGCAATTACCGGGGAATAATTAACGCACGCAGTCTGTATTTCGATTACAGCCAATTATCGTGAAATCTTGGACGAAGCAGGACCAGAAAACTCGGGTAATTAAAATTTTGAACGTGCAGTTCAAAGTGATATCTAATTCGACAGACAACTTGTCATCTTTGGTACAAATAAAATCATCGACGGTGAGATGGCACGCGCTTCGTTTATTCGCTGCTACCGTATTGTACAGTCCAATATTGGGTGACGATAAATATGGTTCGAGGGTTAAAAACATAATGGGAAAATGGGTAAACATAAGCCCATTCGTAGACCCAGCTAAGGAGCCGCCAAAG
>JABSMR010062230.1:0-13897 GCA_018902295.1 Dusona sp. PSUC_FEM 10030013 | reverse complement strand
GAAGGAATATTTTTATTTTTATTTTTATTTTTTTCATGCTTTTCGGAGAACTCGTAAGACCTTTTTTTTAAACCATGAAACATGTCGTCTTAATTCGTGAAAAAATTCAAAAGATTTATTCGTCGAGGGAACGTAAATTTTCATTCAGTCAATTGTTCTTGTTTCTTGTAATGGACTACGAAATAATGAGAATCGTAATGAAACGGAGGACGGTTGGTGGAAAATGTTTGTTTACGTGAGTGAATATGTCGAGGGAAAATTTGAATATCGTCTGGTGATTCGAGCTACGAAAAGGAGGAAAAAAAAGTAATTTTTCAACTCGAACGCCGATTCGGTGAGAAAATAACGTTCGTATTTTCGTGCAAAGGCTAAGTGTATTATTGTATTTATCGCGACAGCGAGTTTTTGCTCAATGTTTTTTTTTTTCTCTGAGGAGAGTTCATCTCGATTCGTTGACTTCGACGATCATTCGTATATAAAAGAATAAGAGAGTATCCTTCATCCAGTGAGTGAAGATTTCATTGCCGTTTTCTGGACGTACAAAATTTTTCAACAAAAATAGATTTATGTTTTTGACTGTTTGTGAAATAATGACAAGATTTAATCGGTCGATCGCGCGAACTTTCGCGAGGTTGGTTGGTCCACTTTGTTTCACACGAGCTCCGGAAGCATAGCATTTGCATTTGTTTTTTTCTTTCTCTCTCACTCTCGTTTCTTGTGGTAAGCGAATATTTTTCTTCCGACGAACTCTCGAGAGGGCAGTTTTTTGTGCATTGTATAACCCTTGTATAACCACGTGATCGTGATCAGTGATTGAATAAAATTCAGATTCAATTTGACTACGTATGTACTTCGCTCGTTTTGTGTGTATATTTTTTTTTTCTCTGCTCTTGTGTACCATTAATCGCAGGGGGTGTATGGTGATGACCGGGTTCTTCTCAGGGAGACGTTAACTCATTTTTTATCTTCTTATCACTTTCGGAAATTGCAATATGGAAAATAAGTTTTTTTTTGTTTGTTTGTTTTTTTTTTCCCACCCCCATCGGTCAATAGTGGTTTCAAATATTGCAATTTGACGAAACGATAATTGAAGAAGAAAAAAAATTGTTGCCATCCTCTGACCCTCCTTCGCAATTGGAAGTCCGAAGCTCTCGTTCGTCCGCAGGTGAGATGATTAATCAGGCGTTTATTTAAACATTTCTGTTCAATTTTTCTCCCCCGAGTTTTATCCATCAGAATAATGGAAAAACCGTTTTTATTTTATATATGACACACGCCCTTTGTTTATTTCGTCTTGTTTAGTGCCCTGGATGTTTTTGTGTTTTATTTAGTCTTTTCGAAATCATCGCACTTTGGCTATTTTATCTCAAATTTTCAGTCTTGAAATTTTATTCCAATCATTCAATACTGACGATTATGAAAATTTGTCGACTACACAATAAGGAAAATCGCGATTCTCTTTGCACCTTTGGAATTTCTGTAATATGGTAAGTTTTCTTTCATCTCCCTTTTTTTTTAATTTTTCTGTTTTTCCATCTTTTTCATTTTCTCTCTGTATAACATTTTATAATAACTCCATTTATTTCGAAGTGCTATGAAGTGTAAATTGATTTTTTGTTTTAATTTGATGGATCGTGCTTATCAAACTGATGTCAAAAGTTCTCAAACAATTTTTCAAAAAATTGTCCACTCTCTGGGTGTGTATGACAAATTTATCCTCGAGAGTCCAATTTCGGTTTATGGTGGATGTTTTCCTTCCGTGTATCGTATTGAGGAAAAAAAAAAAAAATTCAAGTGTCGCAAGCTCATTGAAAAAATCGAAAAAATCAGTGATCCTTGCATCAGTGCATTTAACTGTAGATTTTTTTTTCCTGAAAGCATCATGATGTATTAAGAGAGAGTACAGGAGCTTCATGGTTAAAAATTGAAACTGATTTTTGCAGGGAACTTGAGAGCGAGCCGATCTCTCGACTAAGTCGTTCAAAAGATGGTAAGTTTTGTACGTTTTGTTTAAAAAAAAATAATGATAATTCATTTAAGTAAATTGTCGAAATAATGTAAATATTAAGCTGTAAATTGATGAATTATTTATTGAATAAAGTAGATAGGTAGAGGCTGGTGACGGAATGAAAAATTGGCGTACGATTCATTGACACACCTGTTTTATTTTTCTTCTTCACAGTCTTCTTTACAATATAAAACGCTTCGGTTGAAATCTTCTCTTTTTTAGTATTATTTTTTTACGTGTATACGAGCCAACTTGGTTGGGGGTTCGCTAGAGCGCGCGTCAAAACTTAATCGGGGCGTATGAAGTCGGTGTGTGTGTGTGTGTGTATTTTTTCTTTCTAATATCAATAATAACTATGTTTCGCGTTCGGAATAAATTAAAACAAAAATTCTGGTACAGTTTAGGCAAAATCTACACGAAAATTAACGTGTCTTGATTATCGCAAGATATCTGTTACGTTCAACCGGAAGCCCTCGTGTGTGTGGGTGTGTCTGTGGGTGCTCGTTCGCGCAATACACGCTCAATTCGTAATTCATTTTTTTCATTTCGTTTTTTTTACTTTTTTTATTTTTTCATTAATTAATCTATATGAATGTATTGTATCACAATTCACACGACGGTATCAGTTCTACACAAAGCTCAGAGCCCCGATTAAAATCACAAATGTTCTTTACCTTTTTTATTTTTCTCTTGTTTCTTTTTTTTCTTTTTATTTCATTTATTTTATTTCATTGTTGATAAAATATCATCTATAGTTCAATGTCCACGCGCATAATGCGTACTATTGATGATTCTGATCACAATACGTAATATGATTCGAATTAAAATCGCCGTACGATCGACGCCTTTTTTGTTTTTTCTTTTCCCTTAAGTTTCTCCCAATTCGTTTTCTCTGTTCTCTTTCCTTTCTTTTTTTCGCACCTCGATTCGATTCCGTTTCAGTTACATTTTTACGATGTGAATTCAATTCACAAGCGACTTGCGCAGCTTAAAACAATCAATAAACCTTCGTACCGTTTCTAAATCTTCAACAAACCCGTTCGACGCACCATCGGAACTACCAATGAAACTAAAAAGAGCATCGACTATCGTTTCCTTCCGAAAATCCTCAGGTTTTTCTTCTAATCAACTCATCTCATCTACGGTATTAAAAAATCAGTTGATTAATTCGTTCAATTAAGTCAAAGTTTCATTAAAATCTTAAAGTTATTGTTATGATAAAAATATCTATCCCCAAATCGAATTTTCACGAATTAATTGGACCAGGAGATTAAAAAAAAAAAGAGTAAAATTTGTAATTTTAAGCAACTATTGATGAATTGATTTAAATTTCAATCGCACGCTAAAAAAAAAGAAGTTTATTTGAGGATTCCCCGAAGAAACGATGGTCGTATACTTTTTAAAAACCGAGGTCATTATTCTTCGAGTTCGAGAGTGCTTCGGCCTTGTCGACATTTCTTTTTTGTTTTTTTCTTCTTTCTTTTGGCATAATTGGATACGAGGCAGGAGAAAATTTGAATGGGAAAACCGAGAGTATGAGGATGAGGAAGAAAAAAAAAGTAATTGCGATTTGACCCTCGTTTAGCAGCGACTAGAGAGATTGGCTGTCGTAAACCGTATTTCATTTTTCATTATTAAAAACTCGGCTAATGCATGAGGACAAAATCTCTAAGATGCATGGGCACGTTATCAAGGTTGTGAGTTCTAGCAACGACGCGAGCAGCGAGACACTGGAGAGTCGTATATTTGAGCGGATTTATAGAAAGCGAGCTCTCCTTTTGTCCCAATATCATTTCGTACGTTTGCTTGTTCAAATTAACCGCGTCTATGTGAGCTCCGGCCTTGAGCAAAGCTTCGGCAATGTCGGCTCTCCTTGGGCGCGATATCGCAGCTAAGTGTAACGCCGTATTTTGATCCTTGTCTCTTGCCGTTGGATCCGCACCTGCTTTCAACAATGCCGCGGTCAGATTTGGCGAGGGGAATTCGCAAGCTGGAAACTTTCTCGTGAACACCGAATCCGCGTTTTGGGTTATTTGCAACACGTCTCTTCCCTGTTGCAACAAAATAATATTTCGTCCGAATTAATTATTGACAATTATTCATCATTCAAAAACACGAATCAACGAATAATAATCACGAGCAAATTAATGAAAGTTGGGTTTTTTTTTTTTTTTTTTTTTTTTTCCATTTATTTTCATTTACCTGTTTACCCTTGGCATTTATTCGCACGAGTTTGTGCATGGCTCTGTGCAGTTCCACGTATTCAGTCGTCCCAACCTCGGGCATTTGTCGTGTCAGCAAACACGCCAGATAGAGTGTTATAACGAGTATACGATCGAGATATGTCAAGTCACGCTCGTAAATTGGCACTTTGTCTAACATCTGCTTTCCCAATTTGACTTCGAGGACCTGCGACAAAATGCCATCATTTATTAATAACTTGTGATTTTTATTTCTATATTAAATTTCAGTTGTTAAATGCTTCCAAATTTTTGTTTCTCAATCCGTGTCTCCGTAAGAGCGGTTTGATAAATAGAACAATAATTGGAAAAAATTCATATTCGAGTATACAAGAGTGCGGCAGCTCCGAGCTCACGTCGGATTTACTTTTTTTATTCTTATCATCGAGCGGCGGCTGCCGAGGTTTTTCATTATTCATAAATTATTCAGTTGTTGATAAAAGGGAAAAAAAAAGTTTTAAAAATAGAAAAGTAAAGGATTACCGCTTTTTTGAAGACCCTCATGAGTTCCTCGCGTTCGACAGGTGGTATTTTTCGTCCTCGACCGGTTTGTCTACCCTCCTCGCCAACCATAAAATTGAATAATTCGGTGAAACTGAAGAAGGAGCTTTGGGTCATGGGATTCAATGGTTCGAGCATGCTCTGTTGCATGTCGAGGGCATAATTCCAAAGTTCGATGCATCGTGAAAATTTGCCAGCGTCGGCATAAATAGCTCCACGGAAGCGAATGTAATAACTAGTATCGGGATGCGCGGGCCCGAGGATGCGTTCTCGTATAACGAGGGCTTGCATCCGGGTCTCGTCCGGATCAGCGAGAAGCTCGTCGAGTGCCTCGGAGTCGCAAATTTCCCGCGCAAAATCGTAAGCAGCTACGACCGGTGGTGGGGGTGGTTTTGGTATTACCGGCCCATCGCCCCGATATCTCTCGTCCATCGCTCGCTTCCAGAAAAGCAATGCACCGACCATGTCCCTTCTTCTGTCGACGTACGTCGCTCCTAACAACTCGAGAGCATCGATTCTGTCCTTTCTACTCACGAAATTTGGTATTTTTATCAGGTGTTCCACGATGTGAGTGTGACCTGGCATTTAGCAACAATTTAATATTTATTTATTCATTTATTCATTTATTCGTAACAACTATACAACAAAATTGTGGCATTTTAACATTTTTTCGTTTCATAATAATACCTGTTGCAGCGGCAGCTAAGAGAGGCGTCATTCCAAAAGAATCAACGTCCATTCGCGCTCCATGAGCAACAAGGACCTTGAGAATATCGAGGGATCCGCTCTCCGCGCAATCGTGGAGCGCGGTGTTGCCCTTAACAGATTTTCTATTGGTGTCGGCCTTGAGAGAGAGCAGGTACTTCGTGATAAGATAATGACCTCTGTAGCAGGCAATCATGAGGCAGGTGTGACCGTGCCTGTTTGCAACTTCGATATCGGCACCGTGGTTAACGAGAAACTTAACGATATTGTAATGGCCATCGAAACACGCCGCTCGCAATGGCGTCGAGTTTGTTTTCGTCGTAGAGTTCACTTTGGCCCCTCTTCTTACGAGAAGCATCACGAGAGCGTGATGACCCGCCGCTGCTGCGCACCACAAAGGCGGTGCATCCTCTATCGTCTCCCCATCAAATACCACTGTTAAATATTTATCAATTTTAATCATATTTTCTTTTCATTCTTGTCGCATTATTCCATCAAATAAATGAATAATTCTGAAAAACTGGTACTCTGAAATAAAAAACCTGATACCGAAAAACTGGTACTTCGTTATCGTCAATTATTTCCACCAGTTCATATTGCTCAAAACTGGTATTTTTTACGTTTGAAAATTTTTTATTTCATTACCGTTCAATACTTTCGATGTTAATTTATTTTAACCAACAAATTAATGTAATCAATTTATCGGATTTTTTCCAAACCGGAAACTCAGCATTATAAGAAAAATGAAAATGGCCGTGTATGCGCGAAGCTAAAACGTCACGAGATTTTATTTTAGAGAGCGGTAATTGTTTGTGTACAGAATTTGTGATGAAATATTAAAAAGACTTACCAGAGCCCGGTTGTTCGATGTCGGCGCCGCATTTGTCGATCAGATATTCGGCGACGTCGTAGTGTCCATTTCTGCAGGCCATTACGAGGGGTGTAGCATCGTGAGTTTTTGCATCAACCAATTGTCCTAACTCATGTTTGTCCAAGTGTTCGAGGAACACCTGAAACGTAAAGATTCACATTTGTTTGGTCAATTCTCTGTTAAATGATACGAAAAGTATTATCTTCGCTTTTGTTATTTATTAAGAACAAAATGGTATATGTACCGACGAGCTGTTGCGGTTTAAATTAAGGTAACATTTATCGACGTTACGTGCAAGTGGGAGTGGATTTGTGTTCAACTTACGCTTGATATTATGGAACCCGTGATGAAAAAGTAAATAAAAACTCAAACAAACGCCTCTAAATTAGTGAGGAAATATAGTGGATCGACGGTCGAAGACCCGAAACGGGAGTATCGGCTACGAAATATCTCACATCACCGTGCAACAAAAAAAAATTCAGTGCAGAAAACAATTTAGATGCGCTTACGCGAATTCGACGTAAAAGTCCTTCCGAACGAGGTTCCGGAGGAGGTTCAATGAAATATAAAAATATGTATATTAAATCGGACAGTTTTTAAATAAATAATAAACAAAAAAAATTGTTTTCTTCCGAAAATATGAAATATTATCAACTTTGCTATCCAGATTTGCCGTGCACTTTCCTTTTGGGCGTGATCGAGTATTTAATTATTTGAATTATATATTTTTCTCCACAATTTCCTGGCTCGGTTGTTTAATTCTTTTAATGGCGAACTGCTATTTTTTTCTCGATTAAAAACTAGAACGAACGATCTCTGTTCGACACTTGTTCGATCACTTTGACACTTTTTTCCCCAGTTTCTGCTCGTCTTTTTTTTCGCTATCGGACCAAATTAAAGAACATTATTCATACTGATATTGCAACGTATGGGATCTTGCGAAACGCTGAGTTTGCGAATTCTAAATACACGACCTCGATCTAAGCTGCCCGATTTTTTTATTACAGTGTTCGGCGAATTGATGAAAAAAAATTGTTTTTTTTTTTTTGTTTCGAGAAATAATTTAAAAAAATTAAAAATACTCAAATTCGAAGTTAAAATCATTCAAGTATGATTTTGATATTTCGTAATGTTGATTTTTAATTAAAACAATAATCACGCGTTTCACTGATTTTCGATAACAATTTATTTTCTTCGGAAGGAAAAAAAAATTGACCAATTTTGTTAAACTAGTTTCACAGCTTTCACGGTAACAACGAAAAGATATCGGAGGATAAACCGAGAGTAGAAATACATTTGACGATGTCGGACACTCGTGTGTACGCCGTTTCGAATACTCGACTCATCGAAGGTTAGTCCTGAGTTGTCCTCCCCCTCCATGTTTCTGCTCTTTCTCTCTCTCCTCTCTCTTTCTTTCTCGATCTTGTTCCGCACATACATTTGTTATTCCTTGGGCCCACCCTAACCGTAGTTCTTGAAGATTCGCCAGGAATTTTACAGGGTCCCGTTAACACGAATGGTGAAAAAAAAAAAAAATCCGATTGACCGATAGTTGAAAGATGGAAATTATTTTCGAACCAGCCAAAAACTTTGAATTTCCACAATAGTTCCTTTCTTTATTTCTCCGTATGACACGAAAGTCCATAATTAATAACATCCCCGATGAAAATTACTATTTTTAACAACCGGAAGGACGGTCAAAAATATATTACATTCTAACCAAGTTCTGGACTACAGATTTTGAGCAAAGGTTGTTTGTTTTCAAATTGAAATTAACGAATGAATCATCGGAGTTCGTTTAGCATCTCATTTAAATATTTTAGGATTTACCAAGTTTTTTTCGACAATTGTTCAACGTTATTATTGCAATAACTATAATCCTCTGTAATCATTGAAAAGAGGTACGAAAAGTCCGAATGTTTGACAAATGCATCAAAAAGTGACCTTCGAATTGTTTTTCTTTGTATCCTCGACGCTACAACGAGGGAAGGATGGGCGCGCGTGTACATCATGATAATTTAGAGTAAACACGCGTGTGTCTGGTGATTTTTCTCTCTGCTATGGGTATCGGCGGTGTAATATTTCAAGCGTCGCCTTGAACCCAACACTTGGAATTTTATTCCGTTTACTCGTTTTTTAAATCTTCCTCACGTACGCGACGAATTGTCACTATTTTTTTTCCATTCGATTCCTTTGTTATTATTTCAGTTATTCTTTTCATCAAATTATCTATCTAGTGCGAGTTTGAATATTTGTCGACGATTTTGCAGGCTTTTTTCGATTTATTAAATCATCTCGATTTATGAATCATACGAAAACATATTTATTCCTTTTTGGTTTCGTTACGAGACTGCGACATTTAAAAAAATACATAAACTTGCGAAAAATATTGTAATTCTTGTATTTTAGAATCCCGACGAGAAATTATACGAATGATACAAAGTCCTTGAGGTTCGTAAAAAGAACAACTTGCACATTCGTACATTACGATTAAATTGCAAATTCGTACATTACGACATTACATCGGAGCACAATCTTAATGGAGTATCTCCGACAATTATTTTTCAACGCGGTTATACACGGAGAAACCGAGATAATTAGCTCTCGACGCCAAGCGAGATTGTCGCCCAAGTGCGGAGACATTACGCTGTGTTAATTCTTACACAGCAGTCTGTCTCTGGGATAGATGATCGAATTGGGATGATTTGTTATCCAGCGGGTGTTTAAATCGGGAAATTCTGAATAGAAAAGTCTTTAGCCCTTTTTCTCTATGACGTGCCGTTGTTGAGATGATAATTAACTAGTGAGAGCCAATGCACCGGCAAGGAACAGGGCAGAGTGGGGGAATTGGACGGTCCATTTGCGCTCGCTCGTCGACCGCCCTTTTTCTTTATCCTCGAGTGGGATTGGCACTCGCACTAATTCATTTTTATCTCGTGAAGAACGTTTCGTAGATACAAATGGCTGAGGACGTTTCTCTTCGGTTTTTGGTCGTCCATCCATCTTTACTGGATAAAAATCGATCGAGATAGCAATTGCGCTCACCCGTGTCGAAAATCTGTCGTCATTGACGAACATTGCAATTTCTGCTCCCGTAGAATTGATCTCGATACGATTAAACGATTGCAATATAAAAAAATAAAGGCGTTGTTTAATTTTTCTCGTATTTTCGGCAATAAAAATCTTGATAAATGACCAACACAATGGTTTCGAGGTTTTCTCTGACAACGACGTCGTACGAGTCTCCACACTCCACCGCTGAGTTTGTTCGATGACTGAATGTGTGCAACACACACACAGCCTCCTCGACCTCTGACTAAAACGCGGGAGAGCGTGCTCTTCCGTGAT
The DNA here is from genome assembly GCA_018902295.1 of Dusona sp. PSUC_FEM 10030013. NCBI lineage: Eukaryota > Metazoa > Arthropoda > Insecta > Hymenoptera > Ichneumonidae > Dusona > Dusona sp. PSUC_FEM 10030013. Next base: position 4,224 of record JABSMR010062230.1, on the reverse strand, counting down.
TGGAATACTCGTAATTTTCTTTTTCTGTATTTCCTTCTCTTTTTATCCATATTTTTTAGTAGCTGGCAATGTTAAATCTTCGTTTCGTATTTTCGACCAAAAAATGTCATGTCCTTGCTGCTGTTGCAACGTATCGTCATATTTTATGTCCTGGGGCTTTAACGACACTTTTTCAGGATAATCCTGTCGCGAAAGTGGTTTTAAATGCCATCATTCGCAATAATTTCAAGTCTTTAATTCGTTGGGTTTTTTCAATATAAAAAGCACCGACTTTTTTTTGCGTTATAAATAAATTATAAGAGTTGGTTCTTGAAAGGGTTAAGCGTAAACTTTTCTCGGAGGAGTTCAATTAAAAAGGGAAGAAAAAAATTTTAATTGTGGGGCTATAAATGAAAAAAAAAAATCAAAACTTATTTAAAAAATTCTAGATTACTCTAATTATTTTGAAAAAAACCTGCAAAGTAGCGAACGAAAGTCTCCTTCGAACGTTAATATTCAATAATCATAAATCGTAATAAATTTAATAATATCTTTTACATATTCATATTATTCATAAATATCTGTAAAAAAAAAGGTGTGACAGAAGTTGACACGTGTATTCACATATATAAATTGTCTACGGTGTTCGTCGTTGCATCAACGTTGACGCAACTTTCTAATTGTTTCCCTGCATAGCGTGGAGTCAACGTTTATATAACTTATCGGCCTGTATTCGTAATCCATGTAGAAAGAAATGGAAAGAAAAATGAGCGAGCGATGGCGAGTGAGAGAAAGAGATAGAAGGGGAGAGAAAATATTGCGTGCGAGAATTAAGTGTCCAACTTCATTTTATTTTATTGTCAAAGCTTGTTTCAACGAAAAAATGTATAAATACCGCACCGTATATATATATGTACAGACGATATTTGACGGTAAAACTGGCTGATCAATGGGCGGCAAACGTCGACTAAAAACATGAATAAAAAAGTCCAGAGTTGCGCAGTCGAACAATTTGAGGCATGGTCTATTTTTCTAAAATGTTTTCTTTTTTCGAAATAATTGAGTTATCCGAACGAAAAGTTTTTCGGATAAATGTTTACAAACTAAATTAAATTTAGTCTTTAATTGAATTCAAATAAATTTTATTGAAATTTAAATAATATTTAAATTTAAATGAAAAAAGCACACTTGCGCGGTGGAACTATTTGAGTAATAGCTTTTTTTTTCGCATTTGAAATGTTTTTATTTTTCGAAATAATTGAAATATCCGGACAATGAGTTTTTCGGACAAAAACTAAAAAAAAATTAAAAACTAAATTAAATTTAGTTTTTAAATTTTTATTTCGTTAAAAATAAAAATCGCTTGGGAGATTTTTCTCCAAAATTGGACGATTCTATTGTCCCGTGAATCTCGAGAAGAATTTATAAGACACCTTGTATATAGGGCAGACAAAAAGTCTAGACACAGGAGAGCTGAGCTGAGTCACGTAAGCGTCCACCGAGAGCCCACCCACACGTATACACTTGTGTACACTCGCATAAATGATCATTCTTCTTTATTTTCTGCCTCAACCAACTTTTTATGCGACTCTCACTATTGGTGTAATTCTCCATCCAATAGACGCACTCAAGGATAATCTTTGGGTTCTTCACACTAGTAGCGTGCACTCGAAAATTACCGTAAGGTGGCGCCGTCTTGAAAACACTTTCATCATCATTTTTGAATAATTTTGCCCATTATTATAATCAAACAAAAATTCATCAATATGAATATTTAACGAATAAACCTGTAAATTGTAATGCCTGCAGAATTTATTGTTCAAATAACAATGATTATTTTGTTGGCGAAAAATAGAACGGACATTACAAAATCGAAAGACAAACGTTGAGTTCGTGACAGTATTTAATTATACACACGTAATGAATGAATAAACGTATGCGAGAGAATAAAATGGGCCAACGAGAGCAGCTTGACTATTGTGTTAATTGACCGAAATCTAGAACTCATTGAAACGACTAAAGTTTCAACAATGTATTTATAAAGCAATTATTATCAATGAATAATCAATTAATACGACAACATAAATGTTTACTAGCAAAAGGACGCAAGTTGCAGAATTGAATATGCTAATTTATTGGCATTATAAAATCTGATGTTGTAACGTTCGAGAACCGTCATTAAAATGGATGAATATTTGTGAGTTATATTTGTCAGCTCGAAACTATACTCACAAATGACCCAATATGTACATTATTGAACAGACAAATCGATATCGAATAAATATTGATGCTTTCTCAACGTCGTCTAACGTCCGCAAGCGTGTTACATATGGGCCGATCATTTTCGTCCTCTCGTTATTTTTATTCTTCTCAAGATTTGTTTTCATGATGAAAAAGTGAATTTTATTCATATATTTTGCAGTTCTTTTCGAATTTATTCATTCTTATGCCCTGACATCGTTTTTTTTCACTTTTATTCCAATTTTTTTTCCACTAATTTTTCTCTTCTCTCATTTTTTTCTAAGCTTTTTTTTTCATCTAGCTTTAGGACATATGTTTAGGGCATCGGACCGCCGTTAAAAAAGTAATAAGGATGGTGAGCTCGTCGGGTGTTGATAAGAGTTGATAAGTTGAAATGAAGCGGGTGATGGTTTCCTGGTGTCACGTGGCCGAAGAAGAAATTTGATTTACAAGGGGCACGGTACCGGGACATTTTCTCATTTTTATCGACTGCTTTCCAATTATTCGAATTTTTATTTTTCCCTCAATATCCGATTGTAATTTTCGTGAGAAAATAATATTTTCTTTTCTTCAAATCTACATTACAGGAATTTTGAGTTTTATTTTTCTATTGATTATTTGCCGAAAAACGTATAATCGATCCGTGACAAAACCGAGCGTCACGGGCTTGCGCAGACTTCTTTTTTTCTAACGGTACTGATCGGTCCGAGGACTCTGATCCCATCTCATACATAACGGAAACGCAATGTTTTTTTTTTATGTACGAAAAATTGTGGCACAGTACCGTTCCATTGGTATTATTCGAAATGGTCAATTTTTTTATAAGATAAATTTAACGAATTCGATGAATCACGTTTGGACCGTTACAAATTCTAATGATCAACGAGATGATGAAATTTTCAAGGAGGTTAATTCTCAATAATACTTTTTCGAGAAAATGATGAATAAAAAAAAAGATCCATTCATTACTCTGTACGTGGATGCTCTGAACGTTATTTCATATTTTACTAAAGTAATTGTCACCCTCATTATTATAAAAAATTAAATTACTCCATATTTTTTTTCTGGAATTATGTAGTTAATGTTTTTTTCCATGCACAACATCATAAGTGCCACGTGTTTTGAACATAGAACTTGACATTTCAGACATGTACGTGTAAATCGGATTCGTTACGAACGCTCGTATCAACCTGTTTTTATCTCTATCTCTAACTCTCTCTCTCTCTCTTTCTCTCTTGTTCTAATTATGTTTGCACAAACGAGACTTGTCAAAGAATTGTCTCTTATCGATTTTCCAACGCCACAATACACAGCCGCAGCTTTCAAAATGTTTGAGATTATTAGCAGGTGTTACGTAAACGTTCCACGTGTAAATACACCGTTTATGACATGTAGAAAAATAAAGAGAACAATCGAGATAGAAACTTTATCAGAAAAGCGTACGAATAAGTCCGAGGCCTGAGAGAAATACATTTGAGTCGCTTATCTGAGTTCCATCACTTTTTCGTTTCTGTTATTTCATCTCTCTGACGAGATCTGGAGTGGAATGTTTTTTTGACAATGTTCGACGTACGTACTTTAATAGAATTATTACAAATCATACAACAAAATGGAAACCAATCAACAAATACGATTCATACAAATGAAAAATTGAATTATCATTCCGGCAATTTAATGCCGGGATATTTAATTAATAATAATTTCCATAGCTCATTCGCTTGTAATTAATTGCATGAACTTTCACTCAAATTTATTATTGCATAGCTTGGTAAATTAATTAATGGGGAGTCATGCATAGTAAAAATTTAAAAAAACATCAAAAAGTCGAGACGCTCGCGGCTCACGTAAAGAAGGCGACACGTGAACGGAGGAGACTCGAAGCCTTGAACTATAGAGAATTATTCTCGAAAATTGCGTAAATATTTTTTTTGCATGGATTCGACAGTTTGCGCCTAAATTACGTAATCGTCATATATATAATAATTATGTACATTCTATAAAAAT
>JABSMR010062119.1:0-13903 GCA_018902295.1 Dusona sp. PSUC_FEM 10030013 | reverse complement strand
TATATATATATGTAGTTGTAAGGGAAAAATGTTTATCTGTCTGTCCGTCTCTCTGCATGTTTCACTATTCAACTCGAGAATAGCTGAACGGATTTCCAAAAATTTTCCACCAACAGATAATTCACGATAGTATTAAACGGCATGGCATTATGGCTTTATGGCATTTCGATCAATTTTTTGAATTACGTTATTGCAAAATTGCATAGCAAACTTTCATAATTCAATATAAAGCTTCACAAATTTGCAAAGAAATAGAAATATGAAGATAAATGTCCGTAATATGAACATTCGTCCTCGGAAAATTCGTCCGCCAAAGAAACGCAATGTCTATTGCCCAGTGCCCAATTCCCAATGCCCAATATCCAATGCATAATGCTCTATGCGTATTTCAAATATTTAAATGCCCAATGTGTGTAAGACATATTGCAAAGAATTTTGCAAATATTTTTAAACTCGTTAGGATTCGTCTCGAGGAACGAATTGCCTGAAACAAATTTTCCAGGGACGAGTTTTCCGACATTATTACCCGGTTCGATCGCTATTCCAAATAGAAAAAATGACACGGTCATTTTGCAGAAGTGTCCCAAATGCCGAGATGGTTTTTATTATGGACATTTTTGCCACCTTCATTTTTATGAGGAAATTTCAAAAAACCACTTTTTTCGTACTTTTTTTTTGCTGATCGCGATAAATTCATTTTTTTGTAAATTACATCACTTTGAAAGTTGGGAGGAAGGTTGCCTCTGCCGGGGTCCCACCAGGCCAATTGTAAAAAATCTAATAAATCCGAAACTTCGGATCGCCGAAAAAAATCCAATTATGAAAGCGCAGCTCAAATGCAACAATATTTGCTTTTTCATTATTCTTAGTACAAGGTTTTAATAACAACACTGTACCAGTAATAAAGTTTATAAATTATTACTGTTGCCAGTTTGTAATCACTCGGTCATAAAAAGCGATTGTATTTTACAAAACCAATAATATATTGATTTTATTTACCATCATCATCTCGAATCACAAGAATATTATATAGTTGATATAATTATTGAAATCTTACACAAAGCTTGGTGAACTCATAAATATATAATGTATTGAATATAAGTATTTCTGCTTTCATTTAATGGTATAGACTACGAGCTGAATCCCTCGCGATAATCGAGAATTCATGGAATTCCTACCAAGCAAGACGATTAGTGCACGCTTGAACCTCGGGTCCCTCTAATTAGCACGAGATCCTCGTACTTAGCGACGCGATTTGCGTGAAATTCCACGATAACGTTCGCGATAAACATCTTGGATATATCCGTTTGGCGATGCGATGAAAGAACCCGCCGCCCACTACATTGCATTATATACACCCATATAAATATACATGTACTTTATATATAAATACGTGCATACTCATTGGACGGGACAGCTGTGGGTGCATGAATGAAACGCCGACGAATTCATCAGAGAAAATTTCGGGTTGATTGCAAACTTAATTAGTTTTGATTAAAAAGAAAACAAACAAAAAATAATGAATTGATGCTTCAGAGAGAAATATTTTTTAAATAAAAAAATATATTCTAATTCATTAAAATAGAATATAAAAAGATGTATGGCATAAAATATAGCCCAGGTGAATAACGGGAGAACTTGCATTCTCTGAATAAGTAGAACTCAAGTGATGTAATTTGAAAAAATGTATTTGTTTGTCGAGTTTTCTCGATCTTGTCACACTTCAGCGGTGAGTTGATAGTGCAAACATAGATCACTTCTATTGACGTGCTCAAGAGTATAAACAAAAGTTGGCGGCATACATATAGTATAAAGGACCATATATATATTTCTATATATTTTAGATGAGGAGAAAGAGGGACGATTGAGGGGAAGCGGTAGTAGCCGGGCATGATGTTTTTTCTGGGATCTGCCGACGAGAGAGCTTAGCTCGTTCGTTCGTATGAATAAGGAAGCAGGGAGCGGTGGTGGCAGTGGTGGCGGCGGCGCGGGATCTTCGACGACGTCGACTCTCTCGCAGAAATGCCGAGGCCGCCCCGCACGGATCGACTTGATTTATTGACAGGAAAATCTAGTCGCCGTTCGACTTGGTTCAGCTTACCTCTCGTCGTCGTCGTCGTCGTCGTCGTTGCGAGCAGCCTTTTCGACGTCGTTCTCGTTCGTAAACGCTCGCTGACTTTTGCCTTGGCTCCGTGCTTGTTTATCAGTCTGTGTGAGAAGCACAGGGCGACAGATATAGAGAGTAAATGAGACGGAGAAACGCGAGGTAAATGAATAAGCAAAAGAGAGAGAGAGAGAGAGAGAGAGAGAAACACTCACGGTTTATATAGGTTTGTCCGCCAATGTTCTCGGATTATAAAAGCCAACAATGTTATTGCATTGGTGCTGTGATTACGCCGAATACACGATACGTATCGACACATTTGGTTCAAAGAGGATAAGACGGAAAGAGATGGAGAGATGAGTGTATCAACGTCGTAAACCTTGAGACAAAGCCTTGCGACCAATTAACCAAAACGAGAGGTTTTCAAAAGATGACGACATCTTCCATAGTTACGCTGTATGTGATATTGATACTGAGTCAATATATCTCTTATCCAAGTTTTAGCTCTCTATAATCAATTGAATCTACAGCCAATCGTTTGATGTATCGGAAGTTGGGACCATTTTCTTTCGTTAAGATTCCGTGACCGTAAACAGTCAGTCTTTCGCTAATCTCGAGAGTTCTCTTTTCATGTCACCTGGTAAATCTGAAGTGTCCGTATCTAAAAAGACTCGAACGTTTCTTTTTTGCAAGAATCTCGTACCTGCCCTTTTCAGCTCATTAGGTGGACACGCTTACCCACTGTTTCGTTTGTCGCAGTTAAAACACTTCCCAACGCTTGCTTAGCACACACAGTCTGCCAACAACTGCGTCCTTTCAGTTCCCAAAACAAACAAACAAAATTCCCTTAATTTAATTCCTCATAATCCGGTTAAGCCAGCCATTAGCAGAATCACGTTCGCGTAACGTTATACTCTCTCTTTTCCTCTGCTTCCCTCTTCGTTCTACACCTCACTGATACTACCTATCCTTTTTCTACCTCTTTCGCTCTTTCTCCATACTCCCTTTCTCTGGAGCATCGTGCCAGTTCTCTCAGTATTTTGCACCAATCGTATAGACCTTCTACGCTTCGATAGCCAGCTCCCTCTCTGTTTTTCTCTTCCTCCTTCGAACATCCACCCCGAGATCAGCCCTCATCCCCCAGCCTTTTTGACCGCGGCATGCTATGGGCTAATGGATTTTTCGAATCCGAAGCGAGTCAGACCACTCGGGAGTGAGAGGCGATAAAGCAACTTGAAGTGAAGGAACTTGCCACGCGCCCTACCCCGAAACCTCCTCGATTTCCTGTCGGATATCCGTTTTCTTATCCCCTCAGCCACTAACCGGTCAAGCCATCGACTATCCGATCTTATATGCCGATGGTATCGTTTATAAAATTGTAGGGAAACAGAACCGTGTTTAATAAACCATTATTTCCCAAATGTTATTGATTCGAATAGGGAAAAAAATACTCACATTGTATGAATGGTTTATTCAATCTGCTTTTCAGCACTGGAGTGGCTACAAGGATATCGTGGAATGTTTTCCACGTGTTGTCAAGAACAGGACACTATTACTACAATATTTATAGTTTTGAAAAGCTGGTTTCATCGGTGAAGTCTCCATTAAAATGTAATCAAGTGGTCGGAAAGTATGGTCCGGTTCGAAATAGTTGAGTAGAATCGCCACCAATCGACATTCCAACGGTAGCTCTCGGGCAATCATCCCCCTCATGTGTGGAGGCCGGGCAGGCAGGCAGGCAGTCATGGATGCATGTACCCGTAAATCGAGAACGCCGCGAAGCTTATCGGAGAACTCGACGAGGAAAAGAGAGTGGGAGTGAGCAGCCTCTTTCCACCGGTGCAGCAGCAGCAGCAGGATCCTCTTGCAGGATACACTCTAGATAGAGGAGGTTAAAACGAAAGAGAGCAAAGAAGAGAGAAAGGAAGGCGAGTGAGAAGGACGAGGATTCACTGCTTATGTGCTTCATGTGGCCAGAGTGTATCGTTCGTGGTCGTCGTCGTCGTCGTCGTCGTCCAGGCTATGGTTGGTGAGCCTCACTGCCGCAGGATCACAAGACAACGCCGCGGGGGCTACCGGTGTTGTTCGACTCCAGGGCCGCTACCTTCGATTCTCGTTTCGTCCCTCGATATCTTTGCTGCTTTCTCTCTCTCACGCTTGCGTCCTTCGATCGACTCTGGCCGATTTTCCTATCTATAATAAATTGTGACTTTGATATAATCCAATTTCCCTATGTAAAATTAAATTCCATTACATTTGAGTTTAACTGGGCAATAGCCAAAGTTCTTCGTAAACTACATTATGAAGACACACTAGATGGTTTGGCCGAAAGGGATGGACAAGTCGAGAGGAAGGTGACGGATGATTCAGCTAGAGTTTGCGCATTTTTGGACTCTCTTTGGCTTTTTTCTCTCGCTATCGCCCTTTTCTGGATCGAAAGGGTTCCGAAAGTCTTGCGTTCGGCCCTATATATATCTGCGAGAGAGCTCTCGGGTGCCGTGTGGGCATTGAGATGCAGAGAGCGTGGTGCTACCGTGCGATGGTCCCGATACCGCCTAATGGACCGTCCCGCCCTCTTTTCCCTTTACCCGAGCATCTTCGCTTCTCTCCTCTTCGATCCAACCTCCACCTTCGTCTTATCCTTGTACGCGTTCACATATATCCACCTCTACCTCTCACGTCACCTTCTATTTCTTTCTTCCTCACTCCCTCTTATCCTTTCACTCTCTTTTGCACAGACTCTTTTCTTGACTGTGGCATATATTCTGCTGGCAGCGAGCAAACCGCCCGCATCCCATCTTCTCTCTTTCTCTCAGTCTTGCTCTTTCAAGAATTCCATCTCACTCACTCTCTGCTCCTCCGAGACCCCCTTTCTCCTCTCCCTTCCTCGCCAAACGATAGAGGTGAGATCGTACGATCGAATAGCCATATACCTGGCTGCTCACGATGATAAACATCGGCCATTATGGAGCATGAAATAAATATTATATTATGCTGCAATTCAGCCGTCATTGGCACGCAATCTCAGCAAGATCCGTGTATACTAAATAATGTGTACGAAAAAGTGATGCATGTTTTTGTCCTCTCTTTCGTTTTCGTTTTCTACAGCTGTCATCTCCTGCAACCTGCCAATACTCTCACGAGCCCCATTTATTTCTCATTTCCTGAGAAAGATGCTAAATTTGTACACCTGACACACAATTACAATCCACTTCGATGTATTTCTTGAAAATCTATGATTTAATTTGTGATTTTCTTATTGTCTCGATATTTCAAAATACTTTGTGCAAAATATTGAAGGAAAATGTGAAGCTGGGATAGCAAACTAAATGCTCCTAGTAATTTAAATCAACCCCACCATAGAATGGCGAGAAAAGTACGAAAATGTTTTTCGTTGCCTTAAGCTTTTGTGCTGACTAAAAAAAATCGATACATTTGTGAATGTGTGTGGAGATACTCGATCAAAGATAGTCGATTTATCGGTGTTTTGGCGATGGAGTGAAAAAGAATGAGAGAAGGAAAGAAGCAAGGGGCTTCAAGGGAAGAGATAGATAGTGCACGCTGGGCGGAACTTTTGGGCAAAAGAATCGCCGCGATTTTCGTTCTCGTATATTTCTGTTTATGTATATACATGTGTTTGTGTGTATGTGTTTCTTTGGTTTGCTAGTTTGGTAGTGTGTTGAGGTTTGGCATGAGAGGGTGCACGGTAGCTGCACGGCCATAACCGAGTCGCGGCATCATTTATATTTACGAGACAACGGGGGCGCGGTGGAATCGAGGCGCATTGCATTGTTACAGTACCGAAGGGCACACACGGGAGAAGATCCCTCGAATGCGCGGTCCAGACCCTCAAGCATATACATGCCTCCTTTTTTCTGTATCCTTTTCTTTCGCGGTTTCTCTTGCAAAACACACCGCGCGGACTTTCGATCTCTCCACCCCCGCCCTCCCCTTACCCTGGCAGACCATTGGTGCGTTTTACCTGCCGTGAATCGAAAACTCTCTAGTATCCCGTCTCCGGCATCGAAATCCTTTCTCAAACTCTCGCCGTGCACTCGAGATATATCGCTTCACCGATTCCATCGTATTTTCAGGTTATCATGGTGAAAAGGATCTAATAAAAACGCCATGACACAAGGAACGGCGAATTTTCGGTCATTGATGGCGAGTCCTCCGAAATACTGTCGGCGTATATCGTAAAAAATAAAAATGGTGAGGGAAGACTCATCAGAGCCTTCTTCGGTTTTAAGGGAATTTAAAGGATAAATTCTTTCATGTTTTTTTCATCACCGTAAAAGCCCGGATTACGACGATTTCGTTCGATGTTGTGGTTCAATATGTGAGAGAAAAGGTGAAAGAACGAGAGAGTCGGTGGAAACGTGTGGAAATCTATGGTTTTGGATATCTCTTGCCTGGCAATAATAGAGGGTGGTCCATTGGGGGTGGCTAGAGTGTGAGATTCGTGGGGTTGAGATTTACCGTTCACCAGGAACACTTCCCGCCAATCAGGCCCGCTTGCGCCGAGAGGATATTTCACAGTTATGGGCAGATAAACCACGTTTGAGCAGGAGAAAGAGCTCACTTCTATACATACACGTGAATGTTCCGGGTGTGTTTGTGTGCAGTACCATTCGGGGAGTAGAGCAGAGGCTATCATCAATGATGCAAACCGCGCTGTGAAACGCGACCGGCATTGAACTCCCGTTTGTCTTCCTTAAGGGTGTGCTTTACACCCGCGAATATTCCCGTCGAGAGTCTGTCTGTAAGTACGTTATGCTTCACGATCGTTCTCAGCATCTAGCTCAAACCACATAAACTAACATATATAAGAATCTTCGGTAGTAAAACCTTCCTATGACGCCTTTTTATGTGTAAATAAATACCTAGTTCCAGTTATCTAGCTGGTTATAGAAACCAAATAGTATGATTTTATGACGTGCAACCTTACTTCATTAACTTGAAAGGTTAGTGTAATTCAACGGTTCCATAAACGTTTATGTCATTGAACTAAAATCCGTATTGTTTGGGTTTGTAGTTGACGTTTCATTTCGTAGCGAATCGAAGGACTTTTCACAAAACTTCTAGAACTTCTTTCAAATACGAATAGACAAAAATGATTACTTTTTAAAATCAAATGAATTAATTTTTTCCCGGAGGTAGAAGATCGATGATCGGTTCGAAAACGGTTTTCGCGTTGAGTGTGAGGAAGATTTTTACTATGGAGTATCTGTAGGACATGGTGCACACCTCGAGCCCCCTGAGGCTAAAACGACGAGAAGACCGAGCAAGGAATCATCAAGAAAGGAGGGAAGAATTAGCAGATAACGAGAGCGAAAGAGAAAGAGAGAAAAGGAGAAAAAGAGATCCTCTTCGGCAGGGAAGATGAGGATGCATGTACGGGTAGTCAGGAGAGTTAGTAAGAAGAAACTAAGAGTAAAGGAGAAAAGAAACGATTGGAGCGAAGAGAGGTGGTTGCAGATTGATTATCTCGCCCGAGGAAATAGCGGCGAAGAAAGAGAAGCTTGTAGAGAGATAAAAAGACTGGGGGAGTCAGAGTGAAGCAGAGAAAGAGAGTGATAGAGAGTGTGTGGTAGATTTCACCATGCCAAAAGCCAATCCCAGCTGAATGAGCACTACGGTGCGCGCGTTCACGCGCTGATTTCTACTGAGTTCGGTCAGAGGGCTCGCAGCACCCTGCTACTCTTTTTTTAAAGCCGTTTTTGGATTTTTTTCATACTCAAGCAAATACAAAGAATAATTAATAACCAAGTATTCTGAAACACTTTTTTCTTCATTTAAAATTACAACTTATTCGTATACCTTTTCTAGCTCTGCTTCACTTCTCTTTCTCTCCATCATTTTTTCGAAATACTTTTACGTTACTCGCACGTAAAGTTAGAGCGGGCGTAAAAGGTTTGACAAAAACGGTGCAGGGAAACCTTCACTTTCTGCTGATCCGCGCAAAATCCCCGCACCCGTTGTATTCGGCCGAGGGTTCGAAAGCTCGTAGCGTGGTGTGAGGGTCGTTTCAGAACCCTGGCAATGCGACCGGCCACCACACTGAACGATGTTTTAAACCGCAACGATATCTCCTCGTTTCCAAATCGAAGCTATTCCGTGTGCTGGTTATATACGTATCCTATGCATACATACGAGAGACGAAAAGAGACACAGCGAAAGAGAGAGAGAAGGACGAAGTGAAGAGTTCTCCCAGGGGATTTTTCGTAGAACGGAGGGATAGCCGAATTTCGCCTGCTCGCTGAGACCGAAGATTGGAAAGGGTTTTTTTTTGGTTTGTTACACATTCCACGTGGGATCCCAGACGTGCTTGAAACAGTCTTCTTTCCTACCAGGAGATACAGCCGGGTCAATCAAGAACCGGGATTTCACCAATTGTTTGAACAAATTTTTAAAAGACTAAATTGATTTCGATGACGATGCATGGCAACAAACATTTGTCCATTTCTCGATCGTATTATATTGGTTAAAAAATTTTAGGTTAGCATTCACCAATTTCTAGCAATTCTCAAAAACCTTCTGATTGTCGCTTCGAACGAAAACAAAATAGTAATGATGGTCATTGCGTAAGTGATTGTGCGTAAAAATACAAGAAAATATACACGACTTCTTATAATATGAGGCTGACGAAGTTTTCCCCGAAGAGAGTTATGTTTTCATGAATTCATCCCCCCGCGGAATCTTCCTAAGAATGGAAAAACTTGAATATTTGAAAAGGCTCATATTTATAACGCGTAATTTGATGCACCAATGGTACAAAAATACGGGAACGAAAATGGGTATCAATCGTAGTGCTCGAGTTTTGTGATACAAGAAATCACGTAGAGGAATATAAAATTCCATCAATCTGTGGCTATGGGACGTATAAATTCGGAAATACATTTTTTTTTTTCGTTCGTATCTTCGAGGCCGATAGCCCGGCGTGCAGCCGAGTTATAAGGGGGTGAACGTGACGGAGTTAAGGGGGGAGGGGTAGAACGAGGCGAAGCCACTGCCTTATGTATTTGGGGTTTCAGGCCTTATTAATGATTGATCGGGGGATATCGACGTCTCCCCTCTGACGCGACTGATATATGGGGCTGGCCGTTTGTGCCTCTGCACGTGACACAATAAAACAGTCAGGTCCGCTCGCGGGCTCCCGACCAACTCTCTTCACTTCTCGCCATACTCTTTCATCTCTTATACTCTTTTCTCTCTTTCTCTTTCTCTTCGTTCTCATCTCGTCCACAGTGGCCGCATAGAAGTCACAGTTCGTCTATCGATGTCTCACAATACTGAGTTTTTATCGATTCGGATAAGCCTCGATATGTGCCTTCTCTTGTTGAGAAAAAAACGGGATTATATATATATATGTAACATATTCAAGTTTGATCGCCAATGGAATCGGGTATCGAAACGAATTTTATAAATTACTTTTTCCTCTGTTTGTTCCAATCTCACGTTGCGGAAAAATCACCCCTATACTAAATCCCCCAACGTCTTTCAAGTTGCATCCCTTCAATTTTTTTGTCATCACAACAAGTCTCCTTAAATTTGGAAGATTTTATCAACCTCTAATTTTCGCTACAGCAAGGTGAAGAAGAACGGCCCGAATGGGCACGTGTCTGCTCAGAGTGGAGAATAAATTGTAGCGGAAATATAGGTAGAAAAAGTGAATGAAAGAAGAGAAAAATTTGGACGGAGATAGAGACATACGTGGATTCCCGAGGGTAGCATTAATCCCACCCTCAACTCGTCGTACGACGTGCCGCCTAGAAAACTCTCGCAACCAGTCAAAGCAATCATATTTTCCGCCCCGAAGGCACGATTCGCGTCAATGCGAATCAGACTTAGTGATCTAATGTGGATCTCCGATATCGTCTGATTTGGCCAACGTGATATCATCTCTTCTCTCGCTTCATCTTCCCCCTTGTTTTTTATTTTCTTATTTTTCTCCCGTTTTATTCATATTATATAAACTCATATATATACTTGTGCACAATATTCTTCCAATCTGTTGGTATTTTATCCTCTTCTCCTTCAAGAATCCATCCCATTTCTGTGACGTTGCCAAGATCGGATGCAAAACAAGAGAGATGAGCTCAATCGAAGTCTTTTTTATGTCTATAAAATGCGCCCCTATTCGTTCAAGTATTTTTGCATTTTTGTCGAGACGATTCGTATATTTAAATTCTCTTATTCCCTAAATCTATGCGGAAAAATTGATCTCCTCGGAACATTTATACTTTCATTGACGCCAAAGGAATAAAAAATATGAATTTTCACGGAATACATTTTTGGAGGCTATTAAAGTTCTCCATCGCCATGATAACTGTATCGATTTTCTTTTCTTCGGAAGCGATGAAAAGATGACTCGTGCCTAAAACAACTCGGTAAAAGAGATGATGATCACTTCGGAGAATAGTCTGAGACGGGAAACTCCCTTGCGAGTGATCCGGACGTTTTCTTTTAGTCACGACAGCCAAGCACTCATTCTTTATCGTCGTCTCACTCTCTCTCTCTCTCCTCTCTCTCTCTCTCCCTCTCTCTCTCCCTCTATTCCTTATTCTCGGTTGAAGGAAATTCGCAGCAGGCCTTTTTTCCCTTCCTCCTGCTGCCGTCCCCTGTCCTCCCCAAGCTCGCAAACCTACTCGGTCCTACTCCCTTAGCCAGCGTAGTTTTTTATTCCCATTCCCGTCACGTATATGGCGAGAAAAATTGCAGTTGAGCGCTTTACCCGGTTCGCGTTCTGCACGCTCGGATCTCCTCTCTATATCTTCCCCTCCGTGCTCGACGTCTCGCTTTCCTAGTATCAAATCCCTATCGCGCAAATGAGAAAGAAAGAGAGAATGAGAGGGAAAGAGGGCTCTCTCTTATTTCCTCTTCTCTTCACTTTTTACACAGCGCCCGCTACCGTTCTACCTAGCTTCTTTCGCTATAATTCGGCAGAGTTTCTCGTTCCATAAGTTTGTGGATTTTTGGCGAATTCCAAGATTCTTTGGACGATGCATCGACAATTTACTGGGTGGCCTCCTATCGGAAGAGCACGTGCTATACTCTGGCATCGTGCCACAAGACCGTCACGTGAGAACGGTGCTAGTGAAAAATAAAATAAATAACAAAACCAGTCACCATTACACGCTTATTATTTGATTTCCAATTCACTGAGCCATAGATTGCCGTCAATTTTTAAACAATCTTCCAATCGCAATCAAATGCTGCGTCACTTTTTCAATCTACACTAATAATCATCTTATTATTGGCACATTAAAAAAAAGCTTACCGAAGATCATTTCGTAATCCTCTAATTTGGCTATCATTCGATTATAGCAAGAAAAAAAAATAGAAAATTGGAAAGCATATAACAATATCAAGAGTGAACAATTTGTATAAATTAAACGGAATACTAATCAATTCGTTATATAATAAAATAATACTTGACGTCGACACTCTATCGCTCCCTTTCATTAAATGAATAAAATGAATATTCAAATAATTACTTGGTAATTAAAAATTAACTGAATCAATGATTGAGGACTTTGTACTGAAAGAGTTCCGGTATTTACAGAACATATTTCAATCACTCCAACTGTTATGGTTATTCAAGTCTTCGGAAGAAAAATAATATTATAAATTCTGATAGAAAAAATAATGTTATTAAAAATTCGTAGTAAAAGTGTCCAGTAGAAAAAAAAAACTGACATTTCTGTACCATCGACTTTGTTTTTCGATTCATTTTCTATTTCAGCTCGACCGAGAGAATTCCAATGGAAACCAGGTAAGAATCTGACACGTGGGTTGTAAGAATTCTCGATAGAATATAATGTACCATACGCGGATCTTATTAAACGATATAATAAAGAGATAGGTAGATGAATTGAGTCTATAAGGTTGACCAGTGGATCATTGTACGTAATTACGGAGAGAGGTGCGGACGATTACCTCCAATGTATGTGCGTGCGTGGTGTTGCAATACTGAGGCCACTTCGAATGCGGTTGAGATCGCGAGCACGCGTCCCGTGCCCAAGTGCATGTTCTCTCTCGCTTCTTCTCTCTCCTCTCTGCAATAATTCAATTATGGAGAAACGTTGCTGAGGGAGCATCCTCATAGTGATACGTGTGCTTCTCTTTCTTTCTTTCTCTTTCTTTCGTGTATTAACAAAAAAAGAGGTGAAATTATTGAGAGCTGTTCTCTTTTGGTATGCAGAGATAACTTAAAGAGGACTCTCGTAATAATTATGACATCATGTATGTACGTTCGTGGGGTCAGCGACGTTATAAAAAATCGAGGACCACTTGACCCCATGACATAGTACTGCCTATTTTTCATCGTATACAAAAGTGCTCGTTATATCACTGCGGCAAAATAATCAAGTTTTCCGCATACATGTGCACATGCTCCCTTATATGTATATCAGCAAAACAATCGCACATTTTGAATGTGTAATTTTTTACATATGTCATATTCACACACTTATAAATGAAGTTGTATTGATTTATACTTTTACGGATATTTTGTTGTTTTTCCACATTGATTGTATTAAATAGGCAATGAAATAAATTTTTGAAAAATTCAATTAGTCGACATATTTTTTTTCTGCGATATCACTATTTCTGAAACAATGAAAAAATGTCCTTAAAATATGCACGATCCCCGTGTCTCTTCTTTCGATTGTAGGTGGTCATTAACCAATGGCGTGAGAAACCACTTTGTCTTTTATTCGATAAAAAATACATGTATAGTGATATATTTCGTGACATAAATCTGGCTTTAAAATATGTATATATAATATGTCATTCACTCTTTCACTTTGCGGTTGGTTGGTCGCATAGCTTGATTGGATCGACTCTCGGACTAATCAACGTGACGAAAATTAAACGGTCAGAGTGTACTGAGAGGGATGATTAAAAAGATTGGCCATCCACACGGTGATATATTGCGCAACCTCGAGCATCGGGGATACTCGTTGACAGACGAGCCATACGGTGATGATATCAATAATAATAATAACAAATCCTGCTTTCCAGGTAAACAAGTTGAGCGAATTTTGTTTTTTTTTTTACAGACTACACATCACTCACACTCTAGGACTCACTTTTCAATATTTTTTGGGGCAATCAGTGTCCCAGCATTCGGCTAATTGTGAGCCGGACGTCGCCACGTCCGACGAAATGATTCAATGCGCGAATAGACAGCGAGAGTTAATAAAGAAAACCGATATCTGCATTAATAGCAAGTTGAATACTATGGAGTGCATTGTGTTAAGAACTAAAAGTGTCACGTCCAACATTGGACATGTCAGGCGTATGGTAATTGTCAATTTGGAACTTTCGTGGAGCACGCTATTCTCGACTGTATATGTGTATATTGAGTGACATATACATTTGAAAATAGTTGAAAATTGATGAAAAAACTCTGACTGCTACAGTATATCCTTGCAAATGTGTCTGCCAGATGTCAATATTTCGCAATTTATTTTTCATATATTCGACATTTTTAAGTGGTCATCAATTATCCATAAGTTCATAAATATCGATAACTTATCAAAAAATATGGAAAAACGTATTGTAAAAATTCTAGACTTTTTAAACAATTTTCATTGTGTGGATGAG
Source organism: Dusona sp. PSUC_FEM 10030013 (assembly GCA_018902295.1). Taxonomy (NCBI): domain Eukaryota; kingdom Metazoa; phylum Arthropoda; class Insecta; order Hymenoptera; family Ichneumonidae; genus Dusona; species Dusona sp. PSUC_FEM 10030013. The sequence goes on along the minus strand of JABSMR010062119.1, from coordinate 189 downwards.
TCGATGTAATATTAACTGATTTGAAGCAATACGTAAATATTGAAACAAAAATTATGCGAATATTAATACCGTGCCATTTTTTTTTACTCATTAATTTTATTGTCATTTTAAACCCGTTGAAATATTTTTGATATAACCAAATATAAATGGAGCCCGGATCTGACTCCCACGCTTCGTAACTCTTCCGCC
>JABSMR010062008.1:0-13906 GCA_018902295.1 Dusona sp. PSUC_FEM 10030013 | reverse complement strand
GAACCTGTTAAAAAAATCAAGAGATTGAAAGAAATATTTTTATAGAATTGGTCAAAGGCTTGCCGAAATATTGGCACTTCAAATTGGTGCTACGTATATTACTTGCATAATGAAATTCTGTTTCCTAGCATTCGGGGTTATAACGGTGAGTCCAGAATTAATTTATTTCTAACAAACTCTTCAATAAGAGATTTTGCCTTTTTCATTCATTTTTATTCACGCCACTATATTTTTAATCGTATTTTACTTGCTGTTTTTTTTTTGCCAGTTCGAAAGTGCTAATATCGAAAAAGCTGCTTACTTGGCGTACGCTTTAGCCTGTGTACTTCAAATATTCCTACTATGCTCGTGTATCCAAGAATTACTCGATGTGGTAATACTTTTCGTTAATTTGCGCATGATGAAATTAAATACCACAAAAAGTAAGAAAAATGATTTAATGATGAACTCTTTAACATTTATTCAACCCAGAGCACGTCGGTAACCGAAGATGCTTTCCATGAAAATTGGCACGGGCGGAGTGATGCCGTGAAAAAATGTTTTTGCATTATGGAATTGAGCACCCAAATGGGATGTCGACTTAGTGCTTATCGAATCATTGATCTGGTCGTGCCAACAATGGCAGTGGTAAATGAAAACAAATTTAGGTATGGATCAGATTTCATTTGGTTTTTTAACAAACTCCTTTTTTTTCTACTCAGATACTCAGCAAATCATACTCAGTTTGTCTACTTCTTCTCAAAGTCAACTAAATCGTATGTCGCTACCGGACAATATTATCAATTGTCGAAAAGAATGTGTATAAAATATTGATGTCATTATAAAATCCGATCAACTATTTCTATATTAATCTCTTTTCAACAAATATATATTGAATATAAACCATGCATGAGAATAATGAAGATTAGTTGAATACAACTATACGACCTCATATATAATTTTTTTTAGATGTTATTGATTCATAAAATATATAGTTTAAATAAAAAATTATCAATTTTTATATAATTGTTATCTAAAAAACAAATAGATTCGTATGTCTATCAACTTTACAAAGTACAACATTGGGGATTATGAAAAAAAAAATGTGCGTCGGTAAACTTTTTACGAGTCATAGAATGAGATTTTGAGTGCGACTAATATTTTTTTGTTATGTTTACAAAAGTCACGGCATAACTTATTGTTGCTGGTGATTATTGTTAAATGCTGCGGATACCCGGCAGCGTCAGGCATTTGGGTTGGCAGCAGTGCTCGCTTCCAACCATGCAATGCGTAGCGGATAACCTGCGCTCAACGTAATCATGGCTAGGAGTGTATATACGTGCAGCACTGCCACATCGATTCACTCGCTAGTCCAGAAATTTGGATTGTTTGAAATAGAATATATCTGGTATTCGATGATTACCATGTGTTTTTTATTCTTTTTTATGTTCACAAAGGTCCGCTTTACGTATTTCCGGTATTCTCGAACACTTATGTTGGTGCTGTATATTCGAAAAAATTACATCCGTCGTATATATCAACGCTTTGCCCATCTGATCCCATGTAAAATTACACACATGAAATTATTTTTTATTTCTCATCTTCGGGGGTGAAAAAATTTGTAAAGACTGCATACTGCGACCTCAATTTTCGAGAACGCGATTAATGCAATCTCTCCGACTGTGCGCCACCCAATGTCAATCGGAAGACGGAAAGAAGGAGCATACGCAGCCCCGATTTTTACAAGATATATGTGGAGCCGGTCCGGCCACCGTCCCGAAAATCGGGGTCTCTGTGTGTAATCAGTACAACAAAAGAAAAATCTTGGAATTCGAGTACCGCTCCAACCTCCTTAACAATTTGTGAATATAACATTCAAAAACGTCAAACTTTAAAAATCGTCATAATGACTAGTTCATTATTTTAAGCGTGATTAACTCGTGGTTAGTTACGTGTTACATCGTGTCGCCATAGTCCTTTACATGGGGAAGGGATCCAAGCTACAAGTAATCAAGTTAAAAATAAACCCGACTTCCAATTCGTATTTTTTTTAGCTATTTAGTCGTTTTCATCAGACATGCATGTGTAATTGCGGATTATCTCTAATGTAGTATTAAGAATGTTTCGTATACCAGCAGAACACCTCGTAAAAGTGAGACTTTTCGTCGTTTAGAGATAAAAGATTAAAAGATAATCTTCTGCAAGAATAAACAGTCTGTGAACGGTACCAAAATACAAGAATCCTTGGTGTAGATTGTCAAACAGCAAGAACATAGTTCACTAACAATGTTTGTGCGAACTTCTGACCTAACAAAAACCGGGTTTTGCCGTAGTTTCATGAACACTTTTTCATGCTACAGTCTAATATTTACCAGTACGAAATATTATTCATTTTTCGCAGGCGAACGTTACTTAAGGTGCGTGTGTGTGTGTATGTGTGGCAGCATATAATTAAATGAATATTGAAATAATTAAATGTAATGTAATATTTAGGATGATGAATTATAATTAAATTGAGTCCTTGTTTAAGTTTTTAAACAAACAAGGCTTGAAATATCGACGTAATTCATAGTTAATAAAAACTTATAGCACAACTAAATTAGTCCAGACCAGAACTAAGTTGACAAATTCGTATGGTAAAAAATATGACAAACGAAAAAATGATAAATTTCAAATACACATTGTTTTGAAAAAAATGATAAAATAATAACTTCGATAACATTTGCACATACAAATCACAAGTTAGGAAACGATAAAAATACTCATGAAATAATAGTTGGAAAACTTTTACAACGCATATGATTTTGCACTGTATTGGCGTAACTTATGTCACTTAGTTTTATATTTAAATACTCTTTTCAGGCCCTAGGAGGTATTACTGTGAGCTCAAATGCACTACTTCCTGGCTTCAAGTCGTATTTATTTTTCGAATATTTACTTCGTCTATTTATCCGGATTGTTTGGTTCAGGGATGGTTTGATTCCCTAATTTTTTCTATTATAGTTCGAAAGTGCAAACATCGGGAAAAGTTGCATAATTTGTGTACGTTCTACCTGTGTTGTACAAGTTTTTTTGCTATTCTCGTCTATCGAAAACTCACTTACTGAGGTAATGCATGATTCTCTTTTATATCGAACACAAAATTAATTGATTTTTGATAATGTTCTATCGAGAAAAAAATCTCGCATATGATATTCACTGTTTTTTCGTGTACACAGCACGTCAATAACCAACAATACGTTTCAGGAAAACTGGCACAGTACGGCCGTAAAAATAATATGTTCCATGATGAAAGTGACGAATCAAACGAAATTGAAAATATATATATATTAGATAGTCAACCATACGATTTTGAGGAAAAGTAGGCATATATGCCTACTTTTCCTCAAAATGAACAAAACCACTAACCTCCAAATACAAGGACATCTATTATCTAATGTTATTACACGTAGACGAAATTTTATCTCATAAATATAGATTCCATTATAACAAATATTTTGAGTGACACATTCTTACAGCATTAATAAAACTTCAACGTTCACAAGAATAAAGGCAGAAATAAAAACATTCCTTCTTTTCTAATAACTGGGAGCAAAAACATTGTTTTCGTTTACATCCAACAATGAGCAAACTCATCAGTCTTCGTTTCTTCGCTGACGATAAATGTACAATCTTGAGAAAATAATAAAAGTTATAATTACGTTGATAACTGACAGTGGCTACAATATCTAAGTCACTCTCGATGAAAGGTGTTCCGCAGCGTGAAAGCCAGTGGTCGCTTTTCGACGGTCAAACTGATACTAAATAAAAATCGATGACTCCACTTTCTCCTCATATAATCAAATATCACCATAGCACATCCAAGCCATTCGTCGTCCATACTCTTTGAAATGTTTTTTACTCGGTATTTAAGAAGGGTCAAGTAGCTCAATGCTCCTTATTAAAGTTTAAAACTGCGAAGGGTGATGGATCGCATGCATCAAAGAAAAACGAAAAAAAGCTGACCATGCATATGAAATGCCCCATAAAAATTGTCAAGCGACAGTATGAGAAAAAAAATCGATGCACCAAAGACGAATCGCAACGACTATCAGCATACCCGACGATAACATATGAAATAAAGAAAATTAATAACATTTCTTTGGTGAGGAGAAAAAGGTCTGTTTTCCAACCCCATTGACTCTCATGCTGCTTTTTTGTTCTACTCTCTGATCGTATGTATAAAGGGATATTACAAAGGGAATTACTAATTATATAACATCGACGCAGTTCAGCAACTCTTGGACTCGGTTTCAATCAGTCATCAACGAACCCCGTATCAATCACAATCCCTCCGTACAAGCCTGCATATAAGTCTAAGAGTTCGAGTGCCCTAGTTTGTATCGCGTCGCGAAATGGTTAGTATGGAGAGAACTCGGTATTTTCGCAGCGCAAATCAGTTTAACATTTTTGTTAACTTGTTCTCGGGCAACATTTTCCCGCTCAGTGAAGAAAAAAAAAATTTAACTTTCTTTACGATTTTGTGGGTCATTTTCGTGTGGAGCGTTAAAATTACAACCATCTCTACAGTAATGTCGGGATCGTTTTATTTCGCAAATCTGACGATACGAGAAAGAATTAAAAAATCAGGTGCCGGAGTCTCGGTGTGTATTGAATTGATGATACCAGTGATTTATTTGAACTTACGACGGGACGAATTGCGAAATTTGATAAGGAAGTACAACAGTATTCTCGTTGACTCCGATGAGCTCAGAAAATTCGTACTCATTACGATTGAGCCTTACAAAAAAGGCTTGCAGTTTTATATTGTTTCGTGTGTCATTGCTGTTGCCGCTTGGACCGCAACACCAATTCTTACAATGTCTGATAATGATCAATTCACATACGCCGATTTCTCTGCTCCGGCATATTTTCCCAATGCACCCTTCAGTGCAAATATTTTTTTCGTTGGTGTAATTTCGCAAATAGTTGGATCTTCTTTCATTACTTTCGGAAAAATCAGCATTGACGTCTACATCAATCACTTTATTGCAGTCTTATCAGCTGAATATAAATACGTTCGTGGATTGATAACCGATGCTCTCAGTCGAGACAGCGATCAAGAGGACGAATCAACGGTTATCCGATCCCTTCACAAGTGCATTCGACATCACTGTGCTGTGATTGAGTACTCATATTTTTTTGAGTAACGTTTTAGCAGTGCGACTTTTTTTATTTTATTTTTTGTTAGTTAAAAATAGATTAGAATGTCGGTAGATAGTAATGTTGTGAACGTTTCTCATCTAAGTCGTAACTGTGCCCATAAATGACTTCCAAATAGTCCCCCTCTGCGCTCCTTTTGGGACAATCAAAGGTACTTAAATCAGCCTATATCAAGAGACGCGGCAGTGTCTCGCCGCCATATATTTACGCTTGAATGAAATATAAATCTCATCAAAAAATTAATTGCATTTTTTTAGCTGTACATTTTTTTTATTTTTAGCATACGATTAAAATTGCAAATTCTGGTACTAAAAGCCAATATCTTACTTTTCAACATTCTTGTGTTTTTTTTTTCTAATTCGATCAAATTTAAAAACGATGATGGCAAAACTCTGTGGTTTTTTTCTTCTTAATAAACTATGCTTAGGCCATTTAACGGAGACAATAATCAGCCGAACCCAGAGAAATAACCGAGCCTGATTTAAAAATGACTTCAAATCGGTATAACAAATCAAGAGATCTGGTTGATATCGATATTAAATCAGGCCTTCCGTACTGTCGCTTGACGGTGAACTATAATAACAATAGATAATATTTGTTAAGCCTCCAAATATAGTATATGTATTGGCTCGGCTATTTTTCGTAGCGACTCGAACATGTGGTACAACAAAAAAACATTTAATTATATATATTTGAGTACACTTCGATATGTAATACGTATGAGGAACATTTCGCTAAAATTCGAACTCGATGAAAAAACCAAGCGAAAGAAAAGAATATTTTTGCAGAATTGGCCAAAAGCTTGCTGAGTTATTGGCACTTCAAATTGGTACGACGTATCTCCTTTGCATAATGAAATTCTGTTTCTTAGCATTTGGGGTTATAACAGTAAGTCCAAATCGAAATAATTTCAATAGAATTCTTATCAGAAGAATTTTGCTTTATTATTTATATATTTCTTTAGTCACTCTATCCATCAATCGTATTTGACTCATTGGTTTTTTGTTGCAGTTTGGAAGTGCTACCATCGAAAAGACTTCTTACTTCGTATACGCTTTAGGCTGTGTACTCCAAATTTTTCTACTCTGTTCGTGTATTCAAGAATTATTTGATGTGGTAATTCTTTTTGTTAATGTCTGTCAACATAGAAATGAAATTTTACCAGTAGTCAAATTAAAAAAATGGTTTAATGATTCACTTTTAATTAATTGATTTAATGATTTTTTATTCATTCGCGGTTTTTTCACCCCAGAGCACGTCGGTCACTGAAGATGCTTTTCATGAAAATTGGTACGCCCGCGGTAATGGAGTTAAAAAAATTTTTTGCATTATGGAAATGAGCTCCCAAATGGGATGTCGACTGAGTGCGTATCAAATCGTTGATCTCGTCGTACCAACAATGGCAGTTGTAAATAAAAATGCACTGATTATATTTATGCATCAGATTATCATTTGTGTTTAAATATTTTTTTTTAATAAACTTCATTTCTTTCAATTCAGATACTCAGCAAATCATACTCAGTTTGTCTACTCCTTCTGGAAGTCCACTAAATCATGCATTTCTACAGCATAATATTACTGACATAGTAGAAGCGAAGATGCATGTGTAAAATATAAAATTCATTTAAAATACTGGCGATTTATTTGTATGTTATTTCCTTTTGTCCCAAAAGCAACTTTTCGATCGTTTCGAAAATGTTAAGCATCCCTGTGTAAATACTAAAATGTAATGTAGTGAATGTGGGAGAGAGAGAAGTAGCCACACGCTTTTATAATATATACGTAATAACTGATTTATTATACTATGAGTATAGGTTGCAAAAGACCATGCGGAGAGGACCTGTGCCAGCAAAGGGCGATCGACAACTGACTGCTCGAGTCTCTCGATAACGCTTAACGTCTCGCAGTCGCCATTCTTACCCTTAGGGTAGATTACGCGGTTGAAATACATTACATAAAATATAATTGGTGAAATATTTGAACTCATATATAAATTGATCGTAATAAGGATGAGTGTCGATTGAATTGAACAAATATTGAAATGATTAACGTCATTAGGAAATTACGTGATAAACTCACAGTAAATTGTGCAATGGAATCAATGCTTATATTTGTATAACGAACACATATTGTGATGCACTTTTTGAATATTTCTATTTCTACCCAGCGAGAGTCGTGAGTCTCACATGTGCAATATATAATAAATATAATCATAGAACAAACGCTTTGTAGCACACAAACGTTTGATTTTAACCGTTAAATAACAGTACGACATGAAACGGGTACAGCAAAATAATATTTTTTATTTAAGTATAAAGCAATCACATTTCAAATTATTCGTTATAAAATGGAATTCACGGTTATTACAAAATATGAGGTAATATCAGATAATCTGCGTATTAACCCCTTGAGCGGCAAGAAAAAAAAATTTCACGCTTAGTGCCCCAAACGCAGAAAAACGCATGTAGATATACCTTATACATGAACTTTTGACGCCATTTGGCATCATTGCGCGTTTCGAGCACGAAAAAAATGTGACCCCATAACGCGTCAATGTCGCTTAAAGGCTTAATTATCCTCACGTCCAACTCAGTCACTCGGCTCTTTACAAAACTGCCAAAAAATCCACTTGGTGCACACACTCTAGACAGAGTATTTCCCTTCATGTTTCTCTCGGACTCTCTCTCGCTCGTTCACTTTCTTTCTTTCTTTTATGGCACTCTGCCCTTTTTTGGTATTTTCGTATTTATCACAATAAATATTGGGGTCAACGAAGCTCGTGAATATTGCAGTAATGTTCAGAGATGTTCGACTCTTTTAGACAGTATGCAAATTCTTTTTTAATTATGTTTATAAGGTAAAGTACCCAGTCACCGGCCATGCACCAGTAGTCGGACCATTTCACACTTTCTATGAGTGGGAAGAGTGTGGTAAAGATCTTCCGTACTCTTCCCACTCACTGGTTCTGCGCGATCGACCACTACTGAAAATGACGTTTTTCGAATAACCATTGTATTTTAATGTTTTCATGCTGATTTTATCGTTTGTAATCATTTTATTATTAATGTTTAATGAATACGGTTTTATTTCAGGCTTGTTATATTTCGTTATCTTTTTTTTGGCCATAGGACAATATTTCAAAGTTGAAAATGTAGTTAAAAGGCCGACTACTTGGTGTTTCGCCCTATAGGTATTTTACGTTTGTTGATTTCTTTTATTTGTTTGAATATCTGAAAACCGAACATAATTATTTTTCATCGTGCATATTGCGAAGTCGAAGGGATTTCAAATTTTTCTAAGACAGCCGAAGGTTCAAAAAAATAAATGACGGAAAAATTAGCGTCGCGTATTGACATCTCGTGGCCAAAATGCTCCCGGATGATACGATAAATTGGTGATATTTCGCGGACAATCAAAAAACGTCAAAAGTTCACAAAGAACGCCAAAATAACCATCGACAAAATATAACAAATTCAATAATATCACAAGTCGTATAGTGAAAAGCACAAAACACACTTACGAAAATATTTGAGTCTTTCACAGTATCAATTATCTATAACAGAAAGGCCAGTCATCACCTTTCGACGAGCGCACCGATACTGAATAAAATCGATGACTCCACTTCTACCTCGTTCTCGGGTATGGCTGTCCCAGTTTCGAGTCAATTTTTTCTACTCTCCCTTCATCGTTTGCTGTAGTCGCCCGAGGATCAAGTTGCTCGTAGCATCTCATTATTATTCAACATTTTCAAAAGACCGATCCGTTCAGGTACTGTTTCAAGAAAAAAAAATAATAGGATAAAGCACAGACACAAACATTGCTCGAAACCCTCTTTGGAATACGATACTTTGACATAAAAAAAAACATTGTAATCAGCATCGAGCGATAAAATGACAAAGAAAGAAACTGAGATACGTCAAATAGAAATTGCACCAATTGTCCACTTATCCAATTGAAAAAAATTAACATGCAGAAGAATATATCAATCCACATGAAAGGGAATAAAAATCCGAGCTTCAATTACATTGATTCTTTCATCCCTTTTTTTATTGCACTTATCGTATATCAAAAGCGAGTACCTTCTTGAGCCGCACTCCGTTCTTCGATAGGATTTTCAGAGAGAATAACTAATGATTGAAAATGAACGTTGTTCGTCCTCGGACGAAAACTTTTGCAATCAGTCATCAACAAAACTTGCTGCCAAGTAGAGACATCACAGAAAACGAACACTCACAGCGATTAGATTTATAGTATTCCGAACTCAACTATAAGATGGAAAAAACCGGATATTTCCGCAGCGCAAATCAACTGAACATTCTAACGAATTCGTTGTCCGGCAACATTTTTCCGCTCAGTGATAAAAGAACCGAGTTAAGCTTTGTTGCCCTGGTATGGGTGATTTTGGTGTGGGTCGTTAGATTAACTTATTTTTTAACTGTGTTATCGGGCTCTTTATATTTTGCAAATTTAACGACTGAAGAGGCATTCAAAAAATCTGGTGCCGCAGTTGCAGTATTTTTCGAATTGGTCATTCCAACGATTTATCTGAATTTTCGTCGAAAAGATCTGCGCGATTTAATAAGCAAATATAATCAGACTCTAATTAACTCCGATGCTTTAAGAAAAATGGTATGCGATACTGTTGAGCCTTACAGAAAAGGATTAAAATTATACGTAATTGTGTGTCTCATAACGGCTTCGTCATGGTCAGCAGCACCTATATTTATTATTTTCAATAATGATCAATTTACATACGCCGATTACGCTGCCCCAGCTTATTTTCCCGGAGAACCGTTCACTATAAATGTTTTCATCGCTGGTGTAATATTACAAATTTTCGGGGCTTCTTTTATTTCCTTCGGAAAAATCAGCATCGATGTCTACATCACTCACTTCATCGCAGTCTTGTCAGCTGAATATAAATACGTACGAGCTCAATTATCGAATGCTCTAAGTCAAGAGGATGACGAATTAACGGTTATGAATGCACTTCAGACTTGCGTTCGGCATCACTGTGCCATTATTGAGTACTCGTATTTTATTGAGTAACACTTTAAACTCTTTTTTTACTATTACAACTTTTTACAATTTTTTACTTATTGTTTAAACGGTCATGTCATTAATGTAGAGTAATTGTTACTTCATCAAAACGTGCGAGTTCGTGCAAATGGGGATGATTCGCAAATGATCCTCAAATAGTATGGCTTCGGGAAAATTTGAACAATACTTTGAACGAATGTGATGCTTTCAAATACTCGCATAATTAGATCATAAAATAAAACGCCGATGATAACGATTACAACTCCATAGTTAAAAGTAAATGAACTTGTACGATCGTTCGTGTCACGCATTTTTGTATACTTGGGTGTGAAATTATTGTGCGAGTCATAAGAGTTCGCATGTTTTGAGCTCATTCTGAGCAAATAATGGATCTCCTGATGACGAACGTATAAAACATGTTCCGATACAATCGGATCCATGATAAAGAGTGTAAGTCGAATATTTCTGTATAGAATCGGTCAGAAACTTTCTGATATATTGGCCCTTCATATTGGCACAACGTATGTCACATGCATATTGAAATTATGTTTCCTAGGATTCGGGGTTATAACGGTAAGTAAAGGTGATATGATTTTTTTTTTCTTTTTATTTTGAACGTATTTCAGAAATAGTTTGATCAAATTTGAGTAACAAAAGATTGTTCCGTAATTTGTTCTTCATGAATTATTCTATTTTTTCTCTCATTACAGTTCGAGAGCGCTCCCGTTGAAAAAGCCGCGTACGTCGTATATGCTTTAGCTTGTATACTTCAACTTTTTCTGCTCTGCTCTTGTATTCAAGAATTACTCGATGTGGTAAACCTTTATCAGATAGTAAACAAAGTCACGTTGCAAAAAAGAGCGAAGAGTAAACTTAGTCTATATGTGTTTTTAACGTTTCTGGGTCACAGAGCACGTCGGTAACACACGATGCGTTCCATGAGAATTGGCATGCGCGCAGTAGTGCCGTGAAGAAAATTTTCTGCACAATGGAAATAAGCAATAAAATGGAATGCCGACTAAGCGCTTATCGAATCGTCGAACTCGTCGTACCATCATTGGCAGAGGTAAATGAAAATTTATAATTACTGCCCTCAGAAAAGTATTTAATTGTTTCAACGGCAAGTTTACTTGATTCAACTAATGTTCAATTCTGCAAACAAACTAATGTTTAATGCCGAATCAATCAAATCATTTTTATTAACGCTATAATTCCGAACTCAACATTTTTCCACATAATTCATATTTCATAAAATTTATTTTTATCACTCAGATACTCAGAAAATCTTACTCGGTTTGTCTACTTCTTCTTGAGGTCAACTAAATCGTCCATTTCTATTTGATACTTGTACGAATCGTTAGATGTAGAAGAAACAATCAACATTATTATGAATATCACTAAAACATTGATTTTGGTCATATTAATTCATCCAAAAATCTTCCACTTGTCCTGCCCATATGATATAACCTCCAACACAGGAGATGCCAAAACACCATATTCCATGAAAACATTTTTCTGACATCTTGACTTTTTCATAGTGTAAAAAATTAATCGAGAATGTTTGGGAAAAACAGAAAACTTCCGAATCACCAGTAATCGAAAAACCACCACATGCTTATTTTGTTTCGAAACAATCTTGTCCATTCTCTCCCTTCGTTTAATTCATGACTTTCTAGACACCCTGTATAATGCATATATAACTCCCGCACCACTGTTACATTAGTGAATCAGGTTGCCCATTGCTCAGACTCCGTCAGACGTAAGATATACTAGCCCCTTGCGCAGACACAACGGGTCTATATCTACTGGCAAATGCTGGTCAGGCATTGACAGTAGAGCGATCGAGGAATGGTCAGGCCTCACCTCCGAGTGGTAATGCTACTGTATATTCAGCCAGACCTCGCACTCAAGCTTAGCAGGGAGTTACATCCTGTTAACATCAGCCGTAAGCAAGAGAACTTCACAGTTCACTGAAGCATGAGGTCTCGTGACGATAAACATATCGGAAATAATATATGAACGTCCACTATCATAAATTTCAGACTGTCATCCTATCCTAGAGAAATGTCAATAATAATCAAAGTTTTCACCTTCGAAATATATTTTTCTTATTCTGCAAAAAAAAACTTTTCGGGATTAAAGACTTCAAAGTCGTTATCAAACTGTCCAAGAATCAATTAAGCACTTATCAAATTATCTTTTTCTAATATCACAAAAGTCGCGAGCCACATCATTGAACGTACGAAATCTCTACCGAATTTTAATGCATTCAAAATGGCTAACACTCCGTTTTTCCTATAGAAGTTTGATTTATCGAATAACAATAATTTTTTTATTCTGGGAGAATTTCAAAATTAGAGTCAAAATTTCGTCTATCACCCAAATTCAAAATTGTCATCCATGCAGAATGGGTACTAAACAAATTCAGAAAGATCGATCATCATTGACTCTCTGTGAAAGTCAAAAAATAATAAGTAAGTACATTTTATTATCATTAGAAGTTCCGACAAAAAATGTTCAATTTGTATGTGCACGTTTAATGTATATTATACTAGCAGTACCCGCGAGTTCACTTACAATATTGTTACCAAACCTCGACCTTGTATCAATAATTATTGATTTTTTGAAAGACGTGTCAGAAAGTGGCCCACCGCCGTCAAAAAGTTCTTCCAACTTTCAAAATGCTGTAATTTTCTGAAAAATTGAGATACGGGAACTATAACGTAGAATTTAAAAAAACTACAATTTGAGCCACAGCGACAGCAGTAAATGGTAGTAGAGTTTGGGAATCGAGAATCGGTGATAAAAATAATTTTTAAATTCGTAAGAGGCAAGAACTCCGGGGTTTTTCATAGAGTGGTAAGAAAGCTAATCTGATAAAAAATTCAAGCATCTCTCACAGTTATTCATGTCGCCATAACAAAGTTGTCGTACTTAGAAGTAACCAAAAAAAATATAACTCCCAACCTATAAAAAATCGGCCAACAAATATGGGGCCCATTTCAATAGCGTTTGAGGTCCTGTACATCCCTGCTTCAACTTGACGGTATTTCATGGGACACTCTGTATGTGTTAAATTTCGAATAATAGAACATCGTAAAAAAAAATGCAATTTTCCTTGAAAATTTGCGAACTGCTCTAAAAAATGTTAAATATAAGAAATCGCGAATGCTCGGGAAATTTTCGAAACTTTACTACGTTCTATAGAGTTTTCATCATTAAATGCTCATCATATGCAACTTTATCGTAGATCATTCGCTTCGTTATCAAAAAACGAAGGGAATGGTAGACTCTTCTCTTGATGGGGTCGAAAACAACCCCATCATCTATTGTGTATAAAACGTGTGTAATATATTAATTTCAGTAAGAATCCTGGGGATTCATTGTTCAATTAAATCCATCTTGTGTCAAAAACAACTTTTTAGTCATTTCGACATTTCAAATGTGGAGCATCGCCTGAGACGCTATACATAATCAACGTAAAATATAATAAGAATATTTTTAAAAGAACATTTTATTTTCTATAATAAATAAAAGAGGGAAAAACGTGCACTTCATTAGGTTCTGAAATTAGAGATGAGACCAATAACTCGATTCATTTTATTCGTTTATGTTTCTCAAGCCGTTGAGTGCTTCAGAGGATTAAAATTTAGTCTCGAAAACGAGCGACTTTATTGCTAGAAGC
>JABSMR010061897.1:0-13913 GCA_018902295.1 Dusona sp. PSUC_FEM 10030013 | reverse complement strand
TCTACATATATATATATGTGTGTGTGTTTCTATATGGGAATAAACGTATGTATATATAGTAAAAAACATGTACACGTTCCTTGGCCACGCCGTGCGGTCGGGCATCGCACCGACTCGGCGCGTTCACCAGGCCGACTCTCCCGGGGTGTATCATCCGTCCGCGTGATGAAATGTAGATCGACGGTGATTTACTTATCGCGAATCGACGCTTCGCCGGAGGTAAATGGCCGAGTCGTGACCATTAGTCCGTGAACGCGAGTCTGGATGCGAACTTATATACCATTGCTTCTATATACATATGTAGACATATACTAAGAAACCATGGAATAATACCCACGTGTACATATGTATATAAAAGGGCCTGTTCGCATGTGAGAAGCGACTCACGAGCGACGAAGGAGTCGTAGATACAAAGTTGGCTCCGTGTGGGGCCTTGAAAATGACGCCAAATTGATTCGGAACTTATATTACCAAAAGGGTCATTGAGAATATTCACTCTTTTGGACTAACCGAAACGTGGTGTGACTGCAGCTTACGAAATTTCAGTAGAAAGCTAAGGTGACAACCATTTTAGGCAGTCTCGTGGACACTTCAACTAGATTTCGAGGTAGGAAGTTCCGCAATGGGATCTTTAATAAGGATTTGCCCTCTTAAGCCTCGTATTAGACCGAGAGAAAGACACAGAGAGGGATGTAAGCGGAAATACAGTAATATGGTATACGGTAAGACAGGTGAATTCCAAGTATTCCGGCTCTCCAACGGACACACAGCAGGGCAAAAGCATTGCAATTGTTTCCTGGAATGGAAACTAACTGCTACACCTCTCGCTTAGAGAAAGTGAGAGACATACGTTGTTGTTTTTTTTCTTCTTTCTTTTTTCTTGCCTCTCTTATTACGTCGAGAGTGCAAACTCGCTAGTCTCGTATATTCTGGAATTTTCTAGTGTAAGTATAGCACAAAAGCGGTGTGGAATTTAGCGGAAATGTTTTAGATATCTGGCAAATCTCATTCAGAATATTTCCATGATATATAGCTCGATTGGGAATGTATGATAAGCAATGAAGAATGAGAGGTGCTTCAGAAAGTAGTAAGAGTGATGATCATTCATGCCTCCTATTTAAATGGAAAAAAAAGCCATTCACTATTACTTTCAAAAGAAAATAATCTTCGATACATGAAAAAAGAGGAACTTTTGACAAATGTGTAAAAATTCTTCTGCTGTTTCCATTTTTGGTTACCATGAATAGAAAAAGTGTTGTCAATGATGCGATAAGGCTTTTCCGCAATCGAGAAAATCATTTTCCAAGCCAACCGAATAAACAAGTTCGGCGATCGAACCGGTGTTCTACAACGCCATAATGGCATATACGTACAAACGAGAGGAAAAACATGTTGCACAATAACGTAAAACGACACAGTTTCATATTTCCATTTACAAACGTGATTTTTCTTTAACTCGCGGTTCTTGAGTGAAATTTAGTCTCGTTTGTGTATCGTGTTGTCAGGATATCGTGCGTTTGATTTTTTCGACTCTCAAGAAAACTCCAATAACAAGCCTGCGCTCATATTTTTCAAATGGCACGAAATGAAATCTCGTGACGGAGCCATTTTACATAGAAGGTTACGTCATTCAACAATTTGTTATCAAAGATCTCTATGGCAATTTATTGACTTTGCGATTTCATGTGGCAAGTAAATTGGAATAAATCATCGTAATTGAGAAGTTGATCGAATCTAAATTCCATGGAACAGTCCTAATTAAGAGTTTGGATGATGCTGCGATTTGACATTTTAGAACTGCCGAGAACTACACGCGTATAAACATTAGAATTCGAATAATCTTCACAATTTGAGAAACTTAAGACCAATCCAGAAAAGGCACAATGATTTAAAAGAAAGGAAAAAACAAGAAAGAAATGCAAAGAAAGATCGTGGCGCCGTTCCTAGTGTGGACAAGTTCCGTACCGTATTCGTGACTGATCTCAGACAATTTATGGTCTCTACAAGCGGGGTAAACGTACGGGCGCGGGCATCGCACGTGTTCCTCGTAACACGTCCGCTTCTCTCTTTCCTTATTTTCTCGTGTTAAGGAACACGACGTGAGTGACTCTCTCTTGCTCTCTTTCTCTGTGTGACCTGACGCCAGATTTTAAGAGCGAACCAGAGAGAGAAAGAATCACATGGAACACATGAACGTCGTTCAACGAAGTCTAGAAGGAATGACAGAAACGCGAGGCTGACTTTGAAAAATTGTACGGCATCGTACGAGACGTGGTTGCGTTGCGTAGGGGGTTGATGTGTTCCACGAGAACACCGATACGACTCTTCTCTTTCTTTCCAAAACCAAGGTTTTATACATATATACATGTAAGTATCACCAAACTGGAAACTGTCGAGGCCATATGATACTAAGCGTTTTTGAATGGTTGTAGGTCGTGTATTTTCGGATAAACAAGACCCTCGTTGAGAAACGATCCGTTTTAAACTCAACAACATCGGAAATTTTTCTCAGAGACCTTAACTGTATTACTTGTAAACCTACAAGAAGATTCTGACACTATTGATTCGGATTGGGTTTCATATCATGATTTACCATGTAAGATGGCAAACTTTCGGTTCAAAGTTAAAATCATTTTTTCATCGTAGAATTAGTATTCAAATAGATGAACCTACGTACAAAGTTCAGTTAGTTTTTACGATACTGTGTTTAAAGAATAAATGTATTCGGTTTAGTTTAAGGCATTTGCGGTTAAGCTTCAAGTCACAAATGTCGATTTCCAAGAATGCTAGAAAAAACATTTTTAGAGCGGCAAAAATCTTTCGAGCAGTAAAAGTGAGGCCAACTGTCGTTTGAATAATTTACTTGTATCATTATTATGCATAAAAGGCGTAGACGTAGAGATGAATATTCAAGTACTGTGTATATCTCAGAAGGGGTTTGATTTTCTGGCTATTATAAGAACAAATAAAAACTATTCAGACAAAAACTCACCGATAGTAGTCCTTCTTGCAGTAGATGTTACCATCCCTGCTGAAACAAGTGACTTCGCCATCGAGGCCCTGTCGACAATGTGAACATTGTAGGCATGAAGCATGCCACCGCCTATCCACAGCCTGCAAATAAAACCTGTCGGCTATCCTAAGGCCGCAACCAGCGCAAACCACCCCTGGAACATCTTCGGATTGGGCTGGTGGGGTTGGAGGTGGTTCGAGTTTTGGTACAGGGTGCAAATCGTCGTTGTTTGTACACTGATCCGTTTGTTGATGTATCTGCGTCTGATGTTGGAGATGATGATTGTGTTGGGGGTTATTGTGATGGTGATGGTGATGGTGGTGGTGGGATGTCGTTTGGGGCGGTACACTGAGATCACTGGGATTCTCGTAGGTCCCGCTATTTCGGAACTCCGGTCCACCTGTAGAGGAATCAATGGGAAGCCTCTAGAATTTCTGTATACATACGTGTATAATAGTCTGCGTTGGTTGGATTGAGACTTGAGGAAAGACGTTGGAAGCTGAGTGGATATTGATGTCAAGTATTCTGATTAAACAGGTAAGTGGACGAAATGAATCAATGCAATATCATCATCATTCCAAAAATCAAGTAATTTTCGAACGCCACAAGTTTTGTCGAGTTTACTCCCATCATTCGCTTCAACAAACACAAAGAATAGGCTTTATAAACGTTCTCAGTGATTCAAGATCAAGTAACCCAAACTGTGCTACTCTAAATTCATTCCCATTATTCGACAGACGCACGCAATCCTGAAACTCCCGTGTACAAGGATAATCATCCACGAGACACGATGAAATGAAAATAGTGCTTCGCACACATTCAAGCAGCTCAACACAGTAAGAGTTTCATAAATACCTCCTGGTGAACCATAATCCCTGGAGTCGTAGGGGGTGGTCGATCCATCATAACAATTGTTGTTTGTGCCGCAATGGGTTTGATGAAGCGGCGTTCGGTGAGACGTATGATGGTGATGATGATGATGATGGGCCGCGGGAGGGCTGCACGGAAGGGTGGTCGGTCGTGCGGCGTCACCCATCGACGCGGGGAGGCATGGGCTTAGGTCTCTTGCCTGGTCCACTGCTCCGGGCCCCCCCGCGCTACCTGGCCCACCTTGACACCCCAAAGCCAAGCCGCTGCCACGCTCCTGTGAGCTCGGCGGCTGCTGGAACAAATCACCCTTCGTCACTTATCAACATTCTCGGTGCTACGTATACATTTTTCTTCCGGCTACTTCACGAACTCGCTTGGATAAAATGTTGAGAAAGGAAAATTGTCTGGTTTTACATGATTCTGTCTAATCTTCAGGGTTCATGGTAGAATATTTTGATTAATTCTTGCGACGTAACGTCTTATACTGATTACAACACATAATTTGTAATTCCGCAATTTCCAAGTGTAAAAACTGGCTGCTATGGTGAAACCGTCCAAGCTACAAGTACATACCGTAGCAAGTCCAAGAAATCCGCACGCCGCATGTGGCGATACTACAGGGCGGTCGTACAGTATTTGGACATCTCGATCGCGGCTTCTCGCCGCTTCTCAAAATGCAGGAGGAAACCTCGTAATCGATTCAATGGACAGGACAAACGGTGAGCGGGGGTATAGGGAGGATACGCATTGTAGGGAGTTTAGCCGGCCCTCGCCGTTCGATGCGAACAAAAAGCTTGTGCGTTGAATAATTGTGTAACCGCGAACGAGAAATCCAGCCAAACCGCGGATCGCAGGAAGCGGCTGAAAAAGAAAAAGCGATCGCGTCGTTGGCAAAAGAAGAAAGAGAGAGGGGAAAAAAAGAGAGAGGAAACGTTTGCTGGAGCAGAAGTCGCTTTGTGCCGCAGGGAGGACTAAGAGAATAAGATACGATAGGACACTGTTGGAAGAGTGAGAACCTGGAAAGGAGAATGGAAACCAGAGAGAGAAAGAGAGACGCGTAGAGAATCGTGTAACAGTGGACCGGAGGAAAAGAGAAAGAAGAAGAAGAACGAGGCAAGGTGGATGCGAGGATCGAGCTACGAGTGGCGAACTCGAACGCAACGTAGTATAGATACATATACGTTTATCTATATAGTATAAGCGTACGAAGAATGGCGAAGTGACGGCGGGTTACGCCGTGTGACAGGAGCGCGGCACGCCAGTAGACGCTGATGGATGTCGCAAGAGAGAGCGCATGCGCGCTCACCCTATAAGGCGCCTACTTCGGCCAATCGTAGCAACCGCCGTGTTTCAACTGTCAGCGCGCGGTACCCTCTCAGTCGCGACATAAATTATCGTTTTCTCTCTCTCTCTCTCTCACTCTTTCTCCCTCGATCTCTCTCTCTCTCTTTTGCGGTCTTACATCCCCCATCGCCCTTTTCCATTGCCTCTCGTTCTGAGCACTCGTCGTATAGTCTGTACGCCAAAGAGCTAGTAGTAGAAAACCAATGCCGGACTTTACGACAGGAGATACCGGTATTTACTGCGCTTGGAGGACCGAGACAGAGGAATATACCGCGTGAGCTCTGCTCTAGCGCGGCACGTTTGCCACACGACGCGACTATGGCAGACGTTATGGCTGCCCCGTCGTCATAAACAGTTTTCCAGCGAGGAGCCAACTCCAAATGGTTCTCCTTATGTACCATATACACTTTATATGTGCTATATTCTATAGCGATATGTACTTTACGATATCGGATCTTATTTCTCTCTCCCCTCCCGATAATTATATATATATATACATATATATGTATATCGTCTTTTCTGCGACAACTTTTGTGACTCTTGGAATTTGTACTGCGAAGCTAGACTTTAAAGAGAATAGAAGATCGACACAGTGCCTTTTCATCTCTCAAACTATATATTTAAACAATTTAAATTAAAAGAATTCTTTATACATTTTGCAAAAGAACTTCTTGGCCCTTCTTATCTTTACATTCTTTCTTATTCTTCTGTTTGCAAGCTTATTTCCTCCCCTTTACTTCATTTCTCATTCCCATTCCCTTCCATAATCCCAACTACGAAAAGAGAATCTTTCAACGTTATTTCGCAGCTGCAAACAAAATGTCTATCCATATAGATACACAACCGTCAGTCCTGCATTAGTATTCTCATACTCTTGTTCGCAACAGAAAATTATAATGAACCGCGCTCTCTTATTCGAAGTAGAAATTATACGTTCGAGGACTTTCATGTGGAAGGATTGAAACGCAGCGGTGCCCGCGTCTTTTGCATCGGTCACTACCCTTCGATCACGTCTTCACCACGTGCCTACTTGTATCTCGATCAAAACGGGACTCGCTTCGATCGACGATGAAAAAGAGTAAAGAAAAAAACGATTATCGTTTTGTTTCTCTGCCTCCTTCCTGATAATGACAGCTTTGAAATCGTTCGGTATGATTGCGGCTTTTTTAACTTATTCGATATCTGATTACTAAATTTGTTTCATCGAAGTTCGAATTTCTTTTACAAAGTTACATTTTATAAGAAGGCACGTGCGGCAAGGAGATCTGTTTTCGGCAGATGCGAAACATCGATCGTCCATCAAAAAAAAATCTTTCGATCGTAATAATTTCCTCTCGTGAAACACGTTTCTTCGTCCCCAGTAAATTTATTTTAAAGTAGTAATCTCACCACAGTCACGTTCAAAAGTTAACTCTCCGGTCAATGCCTGAAAACTTGGATATAACTTTCGGAACAATCAAATAATATTACTCGTTATATCTTATAAGAATGTAAAAACATGTAGACTTTCGAGAAAAATGTCTGATATGAAGTTTAGACTTTCAGAAATAGCCAAATAGACGATCCAAATTTTTGTTATTATTGACAAACTTCGTCAAATGTTCTTTTGTAATGGAAAATAAAAAATAAAAAAATATGTAGAAAGAATTCACAATTATTGAGTGAAATTTCAAATTTTCAACCCCTCCCCATAAGACCACATATAAAACTGTGCAATTTTTTATTTTCAATATCTCCAATATGGGAATGTGAATCTTTTTGAAATATTACCTGTAATTACATAATAGTGTTGTGAATATACCCTCGAAATGTTAAAAAATACGATAGAAAAACGCTTTGGCGAGTCTACTACCTTAATGAACGAACCAGAAAAAACTCTTTTCGATAATCACTGCAAACTTCTATACCCTTAATGTATGCATGAATTAAGCGATTTCTATGTAATATGAGCGAGTTTTGCGGTTTTGGAAGATCAACCGCAGACAATCATCGTTAACTCCCTTTTATTTCTAAAACCGCAGTGGCGGACAAAAAATATCAATCTCTTAAATTTCATTAAGACAATCCACAAGTCTCGGAAATCATTGCATTTGGAATGAAAATGCAAAATTTCAATATGGTGTGTCCGAAAGTTCTAAACGACATAACGTCTTAATTCCTAAAACTATTAGACTTATCTTTATCTCGTACGAATATTTGAGTAATTTGTATACAAATTCTCGACTCTTCCCGCCTGTTGTAAACATTAAAAGAAATTCGCAAAAGTTTATTTCGTGAGAATGTTATGGTTTTAGTATTCGTTGCGAGATTAGTAAAAAAAATAAGTAAAAAAAAAAACAGAGGAAAAAAGTTTTTGAAACGGCAAAGATGGGCGTGAGGGCGAATTCGTAACGAACATAGAATCCGTGACCTCGGTGTGGTGTACGCTTGTGTTAGTAATAAAAAATGAAAAAAAAACGAGATAACGAATGGGCCGAAACGAACGATCGCTCTCGACCGCTGGTAAAATGAATGGTCGCGGTGGTTTTCTCTACATTTATACACAAATATATATATAATCCATGTATAAAATAAGCGTGGGCGTGGACGGTGGTTAACACCGGGCGAAGCGATATCGCGCTATCTGCCTTTTCCACACGCGTCAGCCACTGTACGAGCTGCTGCAGGGATTTCTAGTAACTCTACAAACAACTCGGTAGCCGCGAATTGTGCCGAGATTTGAGAACATTTTTCTCTCAAACAATATTCGATATAAATTCGAACGTGATGGGCAATAATTTGGTTCAAAATTCACCGAAAATTGAATAACTCTAATAAAAGAATTTCTTTCAACGTAAAATATTTTTCAAGTAATTTCTAGTTTGAAAACCAACCAATAATTTATCCAAATTTTCTGTCAAAAATGAAAAATATATTCATTGCAGTATTTTCGATGTATATCCACGGATTTTAGAGTTATATGTATCTATTAATTTCAAAACCCAGTTGTGTGATTACCCTGTTTGAACAAAGTTCACGGTTAATCTGCGGCAAAGCCACAGATTGTTTCTTGACGAAACCACGCGCCCGAAGAAGCTCAAACCATAATGTAACCGCACAATTGTTAAACCAAAGGTCAATACACAGTACGATAGATAATAGGCATATACATGAATGTAGGGATCGGTCGTGTTGTGCATTCATCACGAGCTCGTAAAACAATCCCTCGAGACAAATAACTACGTAATGATTTCTAATTATTTATCATAACACGTTTATCAGCTAATCAACCAATCATATAAATATCGCACACGGAGAGAATTAAAACTAAAAAAATACCGTTACAGCAGGAGATACGAAGGACGATGTTGAATTTTTGTGATTATTACTACGCAAAACATGAATTTTCTTGAAAATGAAATAAAATTTCCTATATTAACCTAGAGATTTCAGTTTATTTTCATGAAAATTGACATTTTGCTTAGTAATAGTTACACAAATTGAAGGTTGTACTCTGACTCTATTGTTGTAACGACAATTTTTCAGTTTTAATTCTCTCTGATTTCGGGTTATCAAACCGAATCAGATTAATCGAGTTTGTCAATGATTTTTATATTTAATTAAAAAAGTTTTGTTTATAATTATTTTCAAAGGCTGAGTACGCGTAATGTAATTCAACGATGAGGAATAATGGAGTTTTGAATTAAAGTTACTTGTAGATTTGATATAAAATGTTTATTATTGAATTAAATGGATTTAAGACTCGATTTGCCAGCGGTTATCGTCAATTCGTTTAAAAATACAATCAATTATTTTTTTAATATATCTATAGATATATAAACGCTAGATCGTAACTCAAGAATTCTTGGAGTGGGTTATCGTAACGTAGGGTCAAACTATTTCAATCGCTATCGTATAAAAATTTGAGAGAATAAAATTAAGATATCGCTGAACCAGATGTTAGTGGATTCGCGCGATTGCTGGAATATTATTGCTGGTTTCAATGAATTTTTCAATGACATAGGATGAGCTTTTGATGTGATAACCGAAGGAAAAAATCAAGGAAAAAGTAGTGACAGTTGAGTGCAACGAATATGGATCGACAGACATGTACCATGACCTGACTTCTGCGATGGGACGATCGACGTTTGTTTCAGCGTCATTATGACGAGTTCCCAAGAATATCTCGAGTCCGACGGGAACGAAACTTGTTTGAGATCGCCAAGAAATTCAACATTTTCGAAAAGTTCACTTTACACAAAGACAAAATCATAAAATAATTCATCTGGATCTAAAACCGTATACAAACTAATTTCTAAGTTTTTATCTTTGATGCAGGAAGCCCAGAAAAAAAGCATACAAAAAAGTACATAGAACATTAAATTAAAAAGAAAAAAAAGAAAAGTCATGAAACACCCTATTAAACTTGCGGCTTATCATCAGCCATCATGAGATTACAAATTGTCACTCACTTGGTTCTCCTCAAAAGGTTCGAAAGAAAAAAAAAATTGTCGGCTCAACGAATCAATAGAAATTATTCGTCTTTGAATATTAATCGAGATATTTCAAGAGATGAGTCACTGTCTGTAAAATATATTTAACTCAAATTGACGAGCGTTTGCGAATTTTGGACTTTTATAATTCTTTACTCTTGTCGTAAATTTTAGACTGCCATATACATATACATATTTCTCTTTATCCATACGTATATAGGACTAGCTATATGTATATAGGTTTATATCATAAGCAGAGGCGGATATAATCTCGGTAGCGTTAATAAATTATGAGTCGAGCTGGACAAGACGCGCCAGGGTTCGCTATCGCTGCCAGACACGACGAGCGAAGATGCGCTTATCGCATATCTCTCTCTCCGGTTGCCTGGGAGAGAGCTCAAATAATCGCTCTTCCACTATCCCATCACGTTGCCCTGCTCCCGGTTCCCGAGAGTATATTAAAATCAGCTGCTTCGTTTGTTCCAATGTTTACGAAAGTCAACAGCCAAACAGCTCGTGTATATAAATATATGTACGAGAGAGACGATCGTTTTACGAGACAAATAGACGCCAAATCGGGGCTCACCGATCGATCTCCTTAATGTTTTTATCCGGTTCTTTTATCCTCTCACAAATCACTCCGATTTAAGAAGACAATTCATCAACGATTTTTTACGAAAGATTAAAAATTAGACAATCATAAAGTGATATGTAGCTCCTTTAGATTATTTTACCTCTACTCGGGATCTAATTTTTGGCAAACATTTTTAATTACGTCATTTGCAACACTTTAACAAGGCAGCTTTAAAATTAATTTGGATAAATTCAAGAATACTTTTAAGTTCAGTATTTCAAGGCAATATTTTTTAATGAGTCTAAATTTTAAAGAATTTCCAGTGACGAATAAGAGTTGAAGAAAGTTTCAACAAATCTTTTGGCCCGACTTTTAAACAATACAGGATTCAAAGGGTTAATCTAAGAATTGAGCGAAAAGCAGGGAATATATTTCATAATGTTAGAAAAAGTATAAACGGTGAATGAAACAAAACTCCATGAATATTTATGTTTAGCTCGGTGTGCGATTCAACTGGCTTGAGGGGAAAACGTAACAGAATATATATTTCATATTAAATAATAATTATACGTGTCGAGAGGTCTAAGCAATGCAAAATAGAGAGAGAGAGAGAGAGAGAGAGAGAGAGAGAGAGAGAGAGAGCGGCAAAAAAAGGAGGGTGAGTTATAAATGGTCGGCAGTATTACTTCTCGCGGCATAATTCAACAGGCACAATGTTGCAGCTCGTATATTTTATAATTTAATGTAAAATTATTGAAAGAAGGATTATTTACGCACAAGAGTCTTACGCACTTCTCGTTTTTCTCGCTTGTACTATTATGTGATCTTATGAAGAACGGATATACGGTTACGCTTTGAGCATATGCGAATATGTAATTATCGCTCTCGCGCGGTAACGCCTTTACACGCCGTTAGTTGATTGTTAGACGTTTCGAGGGTTATTTCCAAGTTTTCCAAGATAACCAAAATTAATATCACGAAAAATACTCTTGGTTTGCAACAATGTTGAACTTATTAATTCTAAATAAATATTCCAAATCGTCAAGCCTGAATTGCAACAGAATCAAATTTTTACGCCATCATTTTTATTTTAACAATAATCTAGAGTCGCGGTAGCGACTCGGAGATATTTATGAAAGAGAGTTTGCTCCAAGACTCTTTACCGGAGCGACCGCGTTTCCATCTGTTTTCGAAAATTTTCAAAATTTGTTTCTGCAATAATTAAATAATTACAGAACTTTGGAGGATGTTGTGGGTTCACGTATTTTTTATTTATTTTTGTCTTTCGATTAAAATTACCTTCATGAGGACTTAAACGTGAAAAGTTCTGAATTTTATTCGCTGTTGAAAATGAAAAAAATTAGAAAAACGCGGGATTAAAATGTCAATGATAAATTGAACGACGCAATGAATTTCAAATTAATTGAATATTATTCATTGCTGTGGGGAGATCCGTGTAATTTTTTATTCACTAGCTCCCGTCTAAAAATCTTTCGACGAATAAATCATTTACTAATCCAAAGTAGCTATTTTCCAGTCTTACAATAATCTCTTTCATCACACCTGTTCGTCTTTTCATTAAAATCTATGAATCTTGAATCCAATGTCAACGACGTACATGCATAAATGTGTCTATTTTTGATTAATTTATCATGAAACGATTGCGAGAGAAGAAGAGGGAAAGAGAGGTAGCATTGAAATAAAACGTAACAGTGTGAATTACTAAAATTTCAATTGAAAATTAGCTGGCTGTTGGATAATTGGGATTATCAGATTTATCGCTTGTTATAATGCTACTTACATAATTGCGAACGGATGCATCGATATGTACCTTACTAGAGGGGCTTGTCTACATAAACTCGTCGTACGAGAGCTTGGAAAAGGTGTCGATAGCACGAATGCATACACGCTGCATGCAGTCGTAGATTTTCTTCTATATATATTTACACATATGTGTACATGTGTCAGATATACATGCATATATCTGTATTTACCCACATCTGTACATAAATACACAGGGATGTGACGATAGGATGAAACAACAACAACGACAACAAGAGCAACAAAAAGGTCTAATTGATCCTATCGGGTAAGCAACCGGCTGAGAAGAAGCTGCAATCTCGGTACACGCGTATACACTTTTAAGTTGCGATGCAAAGCAGTAATCGTATATAGCCCGGTACGATCGCGGCTTCTCTCTGTGGATATAAAGCCGGTTCTGTTTATCCTTCTCCCCTCCCCCCCCACCCGTTGCCCCCACACAACCCCTCGCCCGTAGTTGTTCTTCTCCTGCCACCCTCGTACTCACTAAACGATAAACCAATCGACGCATTCGTCGCTATCACTTTCTCGCTCGTTATCACTCACTCTCTGTCACATATTCTCCGATACGTTTTTCACTCTTCTTTACATTTTTTTCTTTCCCTTTCGCATCGTCGCATTTTTAACGTATATCGCAAATGGACTTTAACACACCAGTCGCCTAATCTCTGAATTATTTATTGACGTTAACGCACTTTCTCCATCTCCAATCCCGACGTCCCTCCGATTATAGCAATTGTACGTTATTGAAATGAGTGAGAAAAAAAATCAAGTATACACCGCTTAATCAATTTTATTCTGACGTCGTTTATTTTAATCGGAAATACTGAGTTTGAATGTTTGAATTTGCTTGAATTCAATCGCAGAAAGTATAATATTAGTGTCAGTTTTTATGTCGTCGCGGTATTATGATTTTTAAAATACAAATTGATTCGCCTATCTACGATCTAAAACTTCCTCTATGAATAATTCTACGAACCCGAATCTCGTAGAGAAGACACAAGACGAAGAATACATGTAGCTACACATTTGTTCGGATATGTACATTGCGTATATATATGCATACATGCCCTAGTTCGTATGCCAGCAGAACGTAGACCGATCGGGCGATATGTATGTACCGACTGGTGGATATACCAAGTCTATTTACGTAATTGGCACTTTGGCGTTAACACCCTGCGCCCCTATGAGAAATTTGCCTCCGTGTGGTCGAATCACAAGTCGGTCCATAGAGCAAGACCTCTTCACGAGTTACTCAGAGATCTGTCTCTCTCTCCTTCACTCTCTCAGTTTCGACTCTCGACACTTAACTTATAGTGTACTTATGTCCCCGACGTTTTCAAGGAGCCCGCGAAATCTCACCAGGCACCGGCAAACATTGCCGCGATATCTATGACACGCGATTTGTAACGAAAAGCCAGTTGGCCAATTAGATACATTTTAGTTCGACACAGGAAGATTTATTTTCCATGTTCTGTAAACGATTTTTCGCAAATCGGCGCGTCAAAATTGATATAAACTTTTTCATTAACTTTAACATTGTTTTTCGCTATTTTATCGATTAGATTTAATTTCGGTGATATTTCTTTGGCAGCGTTAATTTTTATTTCCATTTTGCAATAAGAATTCAATAGAAAAATATAAATATTCCATCTGATTTCGATATTTTGAGACCCTGATTTTTATTCGTTTTTTATGTGCATTTGTCCTTTTCCGTTTTATTTTCACCACTTGTCATCGGCTTGAAAATCTCGAGGGATTCAGAGAGAAGTACACAGAAAGACAGGTATATAAAGAGTATATATACATATATGTATAT
>JABSMR010061786.1:0-13871 GCA_018902295.1 Dusona sp. PSUC_FEM 10030013 | reverse complement strand
TTTTTTTATCAAAAAATAAAAACGACTTCATAAAAGACCTAAAAAATTAGAAAATAAATGATTGAAAGCCAACACTAGAGGACCTTTGTAATATATAAAAAATTCCAAGTCGGTCCTATGGAAAAACAAAAATGATAAAAAATAAAACTTTTATTTGAAAACTCTTACACGCGCGAATTGCCGATTGGAGATAAAGTTTCCGGTTAATTTCTTTGGCACGGACTGCAAATTGTTTCTTCTGTTATATTCATTTTTACCTTTTCAGGTCTTTTCCCACGTCAGTTTTATTTTTGTATACACTTTTTTCTAATTTTACCCTCGACTTGAATTGGTTTAGGCAGAAACTGTTTCCGAAAAAAAAAAAAATTCTTTTTCGTTCTAGGTTTTTGGCTCGTTATTAGGCAAAAATCCTAAATAAATGATCGTTGGAATTTTAGTAAATATAGTGTAAGGAGTAGAGAGGATCGTAATGGGACGAAGCCGGATTTTTGAAGATATAAAAACCATATATTGATGTTTTTGAAAAAGAAATTCGCGTGGTCTTTAGTTCGTCAGAGAAAATATTGAGGCAAAATGAAACGGAGACAGAAAGGAAGGATTCAATTTTCAAAATCACATGATTTTGTTTTTTCCTTTTTTTTCTTTAATTTTCATTAATTTTCATTCATTTTACACCCTTTATATAGCGTCCAGTCTATATGGGGCAAAATTTCATAGTAAAAAATTACGAACATGGATCAAAAATGCCTTTTCCATGAAACTCAATCGTATTCAATTTGCTCCAATATCCGATAGAATTGTATAGAGCGCAGGAAATAAATGAATGCACACCGGAAGTCATCGGCGCTGAGCTACAAAAAATGTACGAATTCACAGAAATGTCATTTATTTTTGTTCTTTTTTGTTTGGAAGGGTTTATCCCGTGATTTTATTATAGATATTTTGTTCTCTACGATAAAGCTCTACGCATTTCGTCTCTATTTCGGTTCTATTTTTTTAACACCGATTTACAATAATCACGACGATTAAATAGCGAACAGAGCGATAACATTTTATATTTGTGTTGTGCCTTTCGGAAATTCTCGCCTCGTTTACGTTTCAATTATATCGATTATTAAACACGTAACCTACAATCGTTCACCTGATAAAACAAAACAAGGAGATATGAAAAAAACAAAAAAAAAACAAACAAATAATAAATAATAACTTGACTCGTGATTACTCAGCAGTATTCGATGACGTTATTTCAAAATCTATTTTCATCTAAATGGCAGTGTTTCGAGCTATAAAGTTCTCTCTGGTCGACTAAATTTCAGTCATTCGATTAATGAGAGAGCTTTAAAAACGTACAGAACTTTTGACGCAAGTAGATTTTCTTTTTCGTATTGTTTTTTGAAGCCTTGAATGACCCGTAAGGCGGACAGCCAGCTTAATTTATGGCATCTAACTTTTTTCGACTGGATGTTGTTATTCTCAATGTAAGAGAACCAACACAGTCGTTTCCTTACTCTCTACGTTCTACGTTCTTTGCCCATTTTCTTTTAGTGTTGCTTTTCTTATTTTCTCTACTGATTTATTTTCCGGCTTCGAAAAAGACGGAGGACTTTTGTATTTCGTGCCATTTTTTCACTTATTTCGTGTTGAAAATGAAATCTCGATCGTTTATCGGTTTATCTTGGTTTTCTGATTTGTGGCTTTTCATATTCCTACAACGGACGGTGTCAATTTGCCTAAGGCTTTTTTTTATATCTCTAATTCTTAATCTCTAACGACACGCATGCTCGATTTTAGGCTTTGGTCTCGTGACGAGACTAAGCGTAGCATTTTCTTCTTTTTTTTCTCTCTCTCTCTCTCTCTCTCTCTCTGCTATTCTTTGCTCGTTTTTTCCTTTTTTCATTCCCTTCTCGATTTTACTCCTATCGAGAGCTCTCCGTTGTACGGATCATAAGGCAGGGTATAATAACATATACCTTGAAATATAACCCCGATAAAATCGTCAACGATTATTAAACGTAATATTGCAAATGACTAATGGGCAGATTTTAGAATTTTCTACTCACCAAAGTAATGGCAACTGACTTTTTTTCATTCATTTCTTTTTTACTAAATAAATTTTCGTCTATTATTTAACGATTACAAAAGTATTCAAACACTAAAAATACTTTGAATATTAATCAAAATAATTAATCAAATACTCAAGCAATACTGTTCGAATTACAGAAATTTTTGTACTGTAAGAATTATCGAAAAGTAATAATTATCGGGAATCAGTTGACGTACGAAACGATGTCGTTTAATGGTCCGATTTTTTTTTTTGTACTAAAGTTGCGAATGTAAATTTCTCCGTTCGATTTCGATGATAAATTATAATATATTTTGTACGTTAAATCGTCGATGATTCACAATCGTCGTCATTGACCCCGAGGATGACTTTTTTTTAAAATGTAATACGAAAGTGTGTTTAAATAACAATGATGCGGAATTGATTATCGTGGATATGAAATGTCAATGATCCCATATTTTTGCAGATATTGTCAAAATCTCAATTTTCCATAACATCGAGGAAATGAAAAATTTAATCGTAGCAAGTTATTTACTTAAAAATCATTGGAAATTGAAATAATTTAGAAAATCTGTTAATTCTTTGGCGAAAGACGTGGAATGGAATGAATTGGAAATTGAAAAATTGGATTTTGCAAGTCTTGGTTCTTTGCGTCAGAAATAAAATTCTCGTCCGAATAATACTATTAGGAAAAATATTTACGAACAATGATCCCTAAGCCTAGAAATTATATAACACATTTGGACAGAAATTGGAGTAATTATAAAAACGGTGGTACGTGGGGGAAGAAAGAAAAGGAAGAGTCAGGACCGGACGGAAGAAATAAATTACTTGAGGGGAGAAGGCGTTGGAGATCTTCGGTCGTACGAGGGTGGCGGTGGCAATGCCAAAGATGGTGGTAAACTCGCTGTGCTCGTTACTGTCGAATCCAACTTTCGTGCCTCGTGCTCCAACAACATCGCATCCAACGATGGATCCTGCGATACTGTTCTCAATGAATCTCCCAATGCTTGACGCAAATGTTGCATCTCTCTTCCTGCTCGAGAACTTCGAAGCACGTAAAGCTGACGTCTCTTGATTTCTTGATTCAATTGCTCTCTCAACATATGAATCTGAAATTACATTGTTCGTCGATATTACAATTTAATGCAAAAGAACGAAAAAATTTGTATAATTATTCTGGTGAACGTGAACTTAAATGTGTAGAGAATAAGAAAACAAATATTATCCGTTTTGAAGTAGAAATTTGAAAAAATGGTGGCTGCCGCTCCATTTTGTAAAAATTCAACGTGTCAAAAATATCTGGTCAAAATTTCAAATTGAATTGATAAAAACACAAATAAAATGTGCTCAGGGTAATTGGCACAAAATCTCATTTGATTATTCCAATTGTTTTCCTAACAATTTCTTTTTATTGTGCCTGTTCAGCCCTTTGATAATAAATTCGAAAAAAAATTGATTTTTTCCAGGAGTAGCAAGGAAATTGTGCTCTCATTATGGGATTTATCGAGAATCAATAAATAACTTTATATACGATGAAATGTTGACAATTTTGACGGGACCTCTTCGTTGCTTTCCTGATAAAATTGTTTGTCTTTGTACCTGACTCTCAAGTCTTAGGACTTGCTGACGATAACTTTGCTCTCGAGCTTCTAGTAATTTCTCTGCCTGCAATTGTGCGGCTCTGAGACGTTCGATTTCGGCCATTTTTTCTCGACTCGTGTGGGAGTCGAGAATGGAGTGCGAATGTGAATGACTCGATTTGAGACGTAAAAGTTCAGCCTCTTTTTCGGCTAACAGTGTTTCGAGTCTTCGAATTCTAAGACGCAAATCACGATTTTCGTGCTCCAAGTGATCGGCGTTTATGGTCGAACCCATTAGCTCCGAATGAGCTTTTTCCGGACGTTCGTAACTTTTGCTACGTACTCCTCCGCTTGTCCTTGCCGAAGATAATTGTCGTTCTAAATTTCGCTTATCCACTTCCAGCAATCTTACCTAAATGATAACAAATGAAGTATCAATTGAGACATGAATTCGAAAGAGAAAATATAATTTAGCTGCTCACTGAATTCACTGAAAAAAATCTTAAAAATTCGAACATTTTTTTTCTCAAAAATTGTCATTATTAAATTAGGGTGTTAATTAATTGATCTAATTTTCATTTCAACGACTCAAAAATCGTTGAAGGATCAGCCTGGGCCCAAAGCAACTTCGAACAATTTGAGGTACAAAATGTTAGAAATTTACACATTTTTTAGTGAATAAAAATGCAACTTTTATCTAGAAACAAATACTGAAAACCAAAAAATGTTCGCAACGATTTTTTTTTGAGGAATGCTATATTTTTTAAGCGCAAATTACGAAAATATACGAACTTTGTCGTTAAGAGCATCAACTTTGCCTCTCATTTCGCTTCTCTCGCGTTGAGCGGTATGCAATTGTCGTGCGAGTTCCTCATCTTTGTTGGACGATGAATCCTGCGGCCAACTAGCGAGCCTGAGTTGTGCTTCGAGGCCGGATCGCTGGACCTCGTTGTTGGCAAGATCGTTTTGGAGTCGAGAATTCTGATCGTTGAGAGTTTGATTCGAGTGCTTCAAGTCACTGAGGGATTTTTGAGCGGAATCCAATCTCTCGGACAAGACACGACGCTCATTTTCCGTCGACGAGAGTTGTTTTTGCAATTGTTTCAATTTTTCAGCATTGGATTGTGAAAGAGCGTTACATTCCATGAGCGAGCGACGGAGTACGTCAGTTTCGCTCTTGCACTCGGTCTCCGCTTGAGAGGATCTTTCAAGCGCAATATTGAGTTGTTCGATTGTGGATTTCAAAGAAGCGCAACGCTCCTCAAGACTAGCAGTCGTTCTCGATTGGGCTTCCATGCGATCTTGCAACTTTTGCAAATTGCCGTCTTTTTCCTGTAAAATCATTTGTAATCTCTGAAGATCACCTTCGAGCGACATTCGAGCAAGTTCCAATTTCGTTGCTCTCGACTCGTTCCTCCCCAATTCTTCCTGCAGGCATCGTTTCTCATTTTCCAAACGATTAAGAGCTTGTTTCATCTTGTCGACTTTATCCTCGAACTGTGCTTTCTCTTCGGACTCGCTGTTCATCATAAGCTCGAGGCTGGTGACGCGTTCTCTCAAACTTTCGGTTTCTTCGATTTTCTGTCGCAGGCTTTCCGACTGTGACTGTGAGGCGGCTAGTTTTTGTGCGATTTTAGCTTCGAGACTGCTCTTTTCTTCTTGCAAAGTACGCAGAGTCGTGGTGACGTTACTGATTTTAGCTTCTGACTTGGCCTGACAATCCTGTGCTTCGGCTAACTGCTTTTTCATGCCAACTAATTCGATGCGAGAATCGTCACGCTCGCGTTCAATTTGTGCGACTTGTTGCATCAGAGATCTGACCCCTTTTCTCACAAGTTCAGGATCAACGTCGAGGACAACATCGCGTCCGGTTTCATGTTCTTGAGGCTGATGTTGACCCCCACGAGCAGGACTCCACCTTCTTGATGGACTGGTTAGCTTGAAAGGCATATTGACGCTTCCATCCATTTGTATCCCCGCTATACGACGCAAAGTCGAAGCTACGCTGCTCAATTTTTGCTCGACTTCCTTCTTCGCGGTTTCCAATTGCGACAACTGCACATCCAAGGCTCGTACTCGACCTTCCGAGCCACCGAGGCGCGCTTTTAACTCTTGTATCTGCTGAGAAGCATCAGCCAGGCAAACCTCCAAGTTGTGTTTCTGATCCTCGAGCTTACGTTCCCGACAACGCGCGTCTTCGAGGCGAACGAGTAATTCTTGCTCTCGTCCTCGCCAACGCTCGTCTTCCTCGTCAGCACGCGAACGTAATCTTCCCAATTCTTGTCTCGTCACCTCGAGACTGTTGTCCAAATCGACAACTTGCTTCTTCAGCTGATGAAGTTGCAGCTGTACGCGTTCTCTCTCTTCGCATTCGTTCGACAGACGTGCCTGCAACTCTCGCTCCTCTTGCTGACCCTGAGCGTTTTGCGCTTGACTCTTTTGGAGTTCTTCCTGCAGAAAACGTATCTGTTGCTGCAGTTGCAACGTTTCGTGCTCGGACTCCCGTATCAACGACTGCAAACGCGTTTTTTCCGCATCCATCGCGACTCTCGCGTCTTCCAGCGAAGCTATCTTTTGATAACTCTCCTCCATCGCTCGGCTCTGTTCCCTCTTTTCACTCTCTGTGCGCTTAACATGCTCGCGTAACTCCTTGTTCGTGCTGTTGTATTTGTCCATCGCGAAGTTCGAGTCAGCCAGTTGACGACGTACATCTATCAATTCTTTCCTCAGTGAATCTTGACCGTTCTCCGAATCTTTGAGCTTACGACATGTTTCCTGAAGCTGTTGCGACACGTTGTCCATACGATCCTCCGCCACGTGCAACTGTACACGCAACTCTTCGATCTCCTTCTGCGTCGCTTCTCGCTCTGCCGTTGTATCTTCGATCTTCAATTCCAACTTTAACCTCTCCTCGTCCGTCCGTAATTTCGTCTCGTCGAGACGCGAACGCGAACGATTCACCTCGTCACGCAATTGGTTCAAGTTGTTACGATCTTGCTCCGCTCGAGCGATCGCCTCACGACGTATACGCTCCAAGTTTCCACGTTCCTCCTCCAATTCGCGGTAAACGTTCTCCAGCTTTTCCATCAGTGCTTGCTGATCGTGATGTGCTACATTTTTTTTTTATTCGACAAACATAGAAGAGAGTTAGTTTTTTATTGTTCTTGTAATTTCTTGGGTTTAATGAATTTTCCTTATTTAAGAGGGAATTACTTTCCCGGTCAAGAATTATCTGATTTTCCGCATTTTTTTAAATGGTCGAATGATAACGCAGCAATTAATTTGTAGCTAATTCACTCGAATTTTCCTTGATCTCCAGAGCACCTCGAAAAAATCAATGCAGGAAAATCCGAATGAATAAGCTCTAAATATCATCCAAAAGAATATTTTCTTCAGGATTTAAAAAAAACTTAAATGATGTGAAAAATTGTTCTGTTGTCGTTTTCCCATAAAAAAGAATTCCAGAAAATCCTCAAGTACATTTCTGGTTGTGTGAATTACTTACCGATCAAAAGAGCTTGCTGCTTATCGTTCTCCGCACGCAACAGCACTTCTTCGTGTTGTTCCGCCAAATTTTCTATGTGCTGCTGAAGCTCTTCAATCCGCTGCTGCAACTGATTTATCTCGTCGTCCTTTTGACCAGAAAGCTGGCCCACGGTTTGCTGGAGACGCTTTTCCAACGACAAACGGACTTGTTCCTAAAAGCGAATGGTATACATTTAAAAACATTTTTTGTATTACTTCTTGCTCGTCGCTGAAAGTTAAAACATAGGAAAAGTTTTTTTTCAATACTTTAATAACAAAAAATCCGTTAATAATATTTGCAAGCCATAAAATCTTGCACAATTTAATTCAATAAGTTTTATGACGTGTTGCGATGCGATAAGATCATGTAAACAGTGAATTCCATCGAAAAAAATACAATTTCGCTTCAATCTGGAGTTTCTACAAATATAAAATTATCCAATAAACAAACGGTGTGAATTATAAATTGCTCGAGAAATAAATGCCTTTCCGATACCAGCTTAATAAAAATAAATGAACAATTGCTAACTCTTTCATCCGACAATTTCTTCGTGTTATCCTCGTTCTGTTTTTTGAGACTAGCAATAATCTGCTGGAATTCTGCCTCCTGATTGCCGCTCTGCTGTGTAAGGTTGATCTTCATTTCCTGCGAGCGTTTCTCACTGTTTTCCAAATCTTTTGTTAATCTTCCAATTTGTCCTTTCAAGCTTTCTTGCTTGACCATCAATTCCTGCTGGTCTTTCTCCAATTGCACTTTCTTTATGTGCGTTGCTTCCAAATTGGTTTGTGTGTCGAAGAGGACACCCTCCAGAGCCTCCTTCTCGCTCCTCATCGATGCTAACATTTCTTGGATACGTTGGAATTCTTTTTCGTTTGTTTCAAGTATTACCTGAAATAACGAAAAAAATGTTGTCAAAAAAATGGAACAATTAACAGCAAAAGCTACATGGAAAATCGAAACATTTTTTCCAATTTTTTTATAAGAAAATAAAATTGTGGAGTTTCATTTTCAAATTTTCACACAAACATTGTTGTGAAGATAAACTTTTACAAACCATGAAAAAATCAATTTCTCGTTTTTGTCTCAAAACCAAACAAAAACAAGATAATAGTTTAGAAAAATGTTAACACATCACTCACTTGTTTTTCTTCGTTGTCTTTGACGAGATCTTCCAAATTTCGATTGATTCTCGCGTTCATTTCGTTCGCTTGTTCAAGACGTTGTCGAACTCTCATCAATTCCTCGTTCAATGATTCTTTCTTCCTTGCCATGACGGACAATTGATTGCTTAAATCGCCACGTTCGCGAGACACTTGACCCAACTCCATTTCGACTTTCTCCTTCTCAATTTCTAAAAATTTGATTTTCTCGTTTAACGTGACCTTGTCGGATTCGAGGTCGAGACGGGTTTGTTCAGCCTGCAAAAGCTCTTTTCTCAAGGAACTTAGATCGCCCTGTTGGTCCGTGGATTGACTCGCCAATTTTGCTCTATCGTCCTCCAACTACGAATGACGAATTAAATATTTACAATGCAATTAACGATAAGTTTCTTCGAGTCGTAATCGAATAATTTTCTTTTTTTAACCTTTTTAACTTCTTCTTGCAATCGCGCTTTATCGTTCTCGTGATTAGCACAAATCGATTCAAGTTTCATTAAATCGTCCTGCACATCAGCCTTTTCGAGGAGAACACGTTCCAGTTCGAACTCGATGTCGACTTTAAGGAGACAAATACAAATATTAACTAGTTCATAAATCATTCGAAAAATACAAAATCCGAAGAAAAATGTTCAAAATTGTAAAAATAAATCATAAAAATACAAGCTGAATGGAACGATTTTTGCTGGGTGTATAAAAATGGTTGCTAATGACGATGAAAATCATGAGGACGGAACACTTGAGAGAGCAATATTGAAAGAATAATCTAAAATAACCGAGAATTTTCCATTGATTTGACTCGTTAGAGGAAACCGAGAAAATAAAAAAAAAACCTTAAGGATGTCACCTCACCTTTACTCTTTTCGATTTGGGCTATTAACCCATCGGTCTCGATTTTCTGTTGCTCCAGCATATCTTTGGACAAATGGGCCCTACTCAATTCTTCGCGTAACGAGAGCAATTCTTCTCTTAACCGACTGCATCGTTCTTCCTCCGATCGAAAGCTCAATTCACTGAATGACGACGTTACAAAGAGGATCATTAATCGCCTCAGCATTAATTAACTCAGTTGAATTTTGTTTTAATTTTGGAGTTTAATTTTAAATGAAAAACTCACCGCAATTCAGAATCTTTGTTTATTCTATCGAGTTCCCCTTGTAAATAAATTTTATCGTCCTCGAGGCTATCGCACAGTTTTTGCAACTTGTTGTTCATTTTTTGCAATTTATCGTACTCGACATTAAGAGTCTCGATCTGTAATGAAAATATTGTCTCATGAATTAAAATCCGAATTTGAAAGGACGCGATAGACAATATTTATAATTATGCTTACTGTGTGACTCATTTCGATTTTATTTTTCTCCAGATTGTTCTTTTCCGTTCGAAGACTATCCGAAGACTTTTGTAGCGTATCTTTCTCCTGCGTGAGTAAAGCCGATTGGGCTTTAACCGAATCCAGCTGGATTATCAATTCGGTTGCTTTTGCCTCGAGTAATTGTACGTTTTCCTCCGCCGTGTCGCACTGTTTTCGAGTTATCGAAAGTTGCTCCTTGTTCGTTTGTAGTTTGACCTAAATTATATTTAAAAACGAATCGTTGTATTATTCCGATTTAAAAAATCCCATTTTTCCTACAATTCATGATAAATGTGTTTTTAACAAATTACATTGCAAGTATTTCATTTCAATCTAAAATTTCGCTCCAAAATCTAATAATATTCGATTAATATTAATGAAAAATGAAAAATTCAATTTATAGATTTTTTCGGGCAGTTACCTGTTGAGGAAAATGAGAGTAAAAAAATTGGCTTTTCTAACCTGCAGTTGACGTACATTTTATCTGTATCTGTATGCGAACTTGGAAGTATGTAATCTGAGTGTGTAAGTATATATAGAGAGGACAAAGAATAATCATCTCGTATAAAACGAAGTGAAAGCTTTTGGTGTGCGAGAGCGCGAAGGGGATAAATGCGGACCAGACAGGGTTGGAGGGGGTTGGTGATGATCCCTCGTTTCTATGTACATTTATATATACAGTTCTCGTTCTCCCCTAAAAACACCGACCAGCCGTTCTCGTATTAGTCAGTTCCGCGGGCACATTGTCCGCATTTCATACTTATTTGCACAATTTCCACTTGATTTTTCGTAACCCTGTACACACGAGGATCACGTACGAGAATACACAGTAATATATACCGTACTGCACGAGCAAAATGCCTAGCCAAATGTTTCTTCGTTACCCCCTTGGACAAAAAAAAAGAAGCCACTCGCTAACCGAGGCCATAAAACCTCCATATCGCCTCGTTGGCGTTTTATTGAATGGAAAATATTAGATTTTATTAATGTTATTGACCGTGGGGGCACGAGCTCTATGGACTTTATATTTATGACTCGAGAAAAATCTGCGTTTTTAATCGTAACGTTAGTTCGACACAAAACGAGAAAATGAAAATTTGTTCGTAACTTTTTTTGACCTTTATTTCAATTTCATATTGTGCAAAGTAGCATTTACGAATATTTACAACATTTATGTTTTATCTCCTAAAATTGTTCGAAGATTTGAACAATTGTCATTTGATTTTTGTATTTTTATCATAATGGAAATTACACATGGTTCCAACTTTCAGTTATGCTCGAATTCATAGATACGTAATTATTTGATAGCCCTTAATTCTCTTAATTTCCGATCCATTGAAATAATTGTCAATTAATCAACACAATGCTTACAAAAATATTATTTTTAACCTAGAACATAATTTTATTATCTCATTTTTTGCTGTATTCATATAATTATTAATTAATAAAAATATAACTGCAGTTTAATTACGACTACAATTGATCGTTTATATGATTTTTCGCGTATCCGTTTTTTATATTATCAAAGAAATAAAATGTACGGAGATAAAAGAAAGGATGAGACAAAATTTACAATGAAAGACGTTTCGTAAATACGTGAATTGTTATTTGTCGGTGCTTTTGGATAGACGTGGATGACCAAGGGTTGACCGAAAGCGAGAGGGGCACGACAATCAGTGAGACCTGTCGTCGTCGTCGTCGTCGTCGTCGTCGTTCTTGTAGTCTATGTGTTTTCGTATTGTAAGCTCTCCGGGTTCGGACTGATGTTGGGGTGTTGACGCGGATTTAGGGGTTGTGTGTGATGTGGAGCGAAGAGTTTCGACGCGATGAAGGGCTGAACATATATTTTTCACCAGCATCCGTACCGGCTCTTTTTCTATTCATAGCAATTTCTTTTCTCTCTATCTCTTTATTTATTTCTCTCTATTTTTGCCTCTTTCTGTATCTCTCTATCTGTTTTTCGTCTTTTTTCCTTTCTCTGTCTGTCTCTTCCACTCTCTCTTTTACCTCTCACTATTAAAAACAAACGACAAACTGTCTGCTTCTCGACTGTTTCAACTTTTTCACTGGATTTATCGTAGCGTGACTCGTCATCACGCTCTACTCCCACACGTTCTTTTTTTCTGCACATTTTTTCCTCTTCCTTCTCAAAAGCCAAACATTTCGCAATCCTCAAAGATTATGAACAATCTGCGAATCGTTATTAACCCTCTATCGCCCGCTGTGTATCATTTAAATCTTCCGACGCAAATAAAAGTACATTTTTTGTTCAAACACCTTGTCTTTTTTCATAAACACTGACTTTTGTACTCTGTTTCTTTGAGGGGAAGGTGTCATTTTTTCAAATGTATAAATCAACGTTTCACTATTTAAATCCCATTTTTAATACGAATTCACTTTTCACGATTATCATTTTATTCTTTTGTATTCCTGAACATGTGATCAAGTAAAAAAACATTAAGGGGTTATTCGCAGTTGTCACAGGCGAAATTCAAGAATTATTTTTCATGACTAAAACGCATTTTTTAATCGAAAACAGAGCGTGATTTTATAGTACAATTATTGAACTCGATACCATTTTTTTATCAAAATTCATTTGAAAATTGGCGCAAGGTTCAGCGATTTTCCGGAAAATTTTATGTTTGCGTACACGATATTTCAAAAAGTATTTCACTAATCGGCTCCAAATTTTTAGGGTTCATTTTACACATGGAGGACTGTTGAATGAACCAAGGATTTTATTTTTCTATGAAAACTTGTTGTCTTATCAAGGAAAGACGAGAATATTATAAAACAAGAAAGTGATTTTCCAGTAAAACCACTGGCATTTTGGTAAAAATCGAAATTTCGAAAAATCCTTGCTCCAATCAAGAGTCCTCCATGTGTAAAATGAGCGCTAAAAATTTGAATCCGATCGATCAAACACTTTTTGAGATATTCTGGTCAGCGCTTTTGACGGTGACGTTCGACGGAAACTTTTTCGAAGAATTGCTGTATCTCGCCAATTTTTAAATATATTTTCACGTAATAACTCCGTTTCAGTTGTGAAATAACCCCTTAAAAAAGGTCGAATGGCTACAAAAAAACCTGTCGAATTACATTCAGTCCCACCTTATATGCCCTTTCGCTTACATGTGGGAAGGAGTGAAGTTGGATCAACTTGCAATCGGACAGGTTGTATATCGAACCATTTGACTTTTTAAATATTCATATTGAACTCCTTCAAGGAATGCAAATATTATTTTCACCCTAAAAAGTAATTTAAAAAAATAGATTTTAACTCA
Source organism: Dusona sp. PSUC_FEM 10030013 (assembly GCA_018902295.1). NCBI lineage: Eukaryota > Metazoa > Arthropoda > Insecta > Hymenoptera > Ichneumonidae > Dusona > Dusona sp. PSUC_FEM 10030013. The sequence continues at coordinate 905 of JABSMR010061786.1, read as the reverse complement.
CATGCAACTGGTCGACCATAAGTTTCTCTAGAACATCTGTACAGGTTATATATTTGGTGAATGACATTTATCAGAATAAAGAAATCGGAGTATCGATACAATTGTGCATATATTATTAAGTGCCACGAGCGACATGTTTGACATTCATGACTTGGCCACACAAAGTCCAAAAAATTGAGGCCTTTTTTCTCGCTTTTTGATGGCTCTGTGGCCCTAAAGCCAACTGTCAAAGGCACATTAACCAGATCTGTTATTCGTACACGTTGCGAGAGAATGTTATGGGCAATATTGCATATGTATATAGACCAAGGGGTGGATTTCTCGATACGCGTTATTATAGCCCCTTTTCTACCACTGCCTGGATCCCATCAAGAGCCCTCTTTCGTGGCGCCTAACGGGACCGCCATTCTGTACCATATGCATATATGCTGTACGTAATTCGCGCCACCTTTAAATTCATTTAAATCTATTTTGGCAACTCCCATGATTTATTACTTCCCCATAGAATTTGATATTTTTTCTTTTCTCTTCGATCTCATATTTCTTTCACCATTTCGTTTAATCCGTTTCGTACTGTTATTTTTGTGCGTTTCACTGCTGTTCCACATGTCAATTGGGGCATTTATTTCAAAGTATTTTTTTTCATTTAATAGATTGCTAAATTTCAAATAATTTTTTGACATTTGTCATATTTTTTTTCAAATTTACTAAATTTTATCTAAAATCCTTTCGAGTTTTGCAAATAACTTCTCCCAACTTTTTAAACTTCAAACTATCATCATGTTTGTTAATTCAAATAATGAAAAAAAACAAAATACTAAAAAACCAAACAAAATATGAAAAAGTACAAAAATTGGATATTCCGATCCACAACATTAAACCTGAAAATAAATTTACTCCAATAG
>JABSMR010061675.1:0-13937 GCA_018902295.1 Dusona sp. PSUC_FEM 10030013 | reverse complement strand
ATTCCCGCATCTTATTCTAGCCCATACCTCTTTGTCTCTGCCCTTTACATTTTCCTCAGACCAATACTTCCACGGCATATTATCATTCTCCACAATAAATTTATACCTAACATTGTACGTCGATGCCTTTATCTTCTCTTCCTCCTTCTTCAACGTCTCATTCTTCAACTTTTCTAACCCGATCTTTATTCTTGCTTCAATTTCTCCCACCTCCTTCCTTCCCTAAATCATCCCAATTACATCTTGTATGCCCATCCCTTTTAATACAGCCTTTAAGTCCTTCCCCCACTTTTTCGGCATATTATTTACAATCGCCCTTACTTCCTCCATCAAGCATAATTTTGGCTATCTCTTTTCACTCGTTCTAAATATCTCCACCATCTTAATGCTCTTTCCCTTATCAGGTATTTCGTTGTACCACTATTTCAAAAAATCTGTTAAAAACATTGTACGAAGAGATTATATAATTAAATTCGCTGCAATTGCAGGGACGTTGGAATTCAAGTGAGAGATTTTGGCGAAAGTTGGAGGGACGGAAACGCTTTTCTAGCTATAATCGACGTGATCAGGGCAAATTTGGTAAACATAGCAGCCATGAGAGAAGCCTCGAATCGAGCGCGTCTCGAGACAGCTTTTCAAGTGGCTGAAGTTGAACTGGGAATTGCGCGACTTCTCGATCCTGAAGATGTTGATGTTCCACAACCAGATGAAAAATCAATCATGACCTACGTGGCACAATTCTTGCACAAATATCCCGAACCCAAATCAACAGGACCTGATTCATTCGCCGCTGTTCAGCAAGAGTACAATTCCCTTCTTGCTTGGCTCAACGAACGAACGAGACATCTCGACCAACTCGACAGAGCCAATGCTTTCCCAGCCAGTTTTGCGGTTCGTTTTTCACAGATTTTCTATTTTTTTAAACCGAATAATGAAAAAGTTCAATTTTGCATTATTTATAATATTTATTACATTTATAGGAGTACACTCTCGCCCGAATGGAGTCCGACGAGAAAGCTGGTGTTTATAAAAAACTGCAAGGTCTGGTTGACACTGCGAGTATGATAAGCATAACCCGAGACTCATGGAAACATGTACAGATTCTTTGGAACAAAATGGAATATCTGGTGAGTTTATTTTTCAAATAAGATTGTTGGCTCAATTTGTCTTCTCTAATTAGGTACCTTGCATCAAGTTTGTGGAGGGAAAGTAATGATTTTTTATTTCAAAGTATACATTACATTGTGCAGGATATTTTATGAATTGAATAAATAATTTCACAATTTATTTGTATATTTAATATTTTGAACATTCCAACAATCACGACCATAAATATTTCAATAATAATAATAAAGATATTTTGGGAAACGCATAATTCGAAAGTAAATAAATGTATGATAAAGAGTAACGTCAATTTTTAAAATATTTTCTAAATATAAAAAAATACAACATTTGTAAATAATAATTCGCAGATGTTAAAATGGCTCTGGCTGTTGGATTCGTCACTGCCGGGTGAACTCGGTGAGGTTGGCAGATGGCTTGCACTTGGCGAAAATCTCTTAAATTCTGACGACGATATACCATCAGAAATGACCGAGGAAACAGCCGGTATAATATCGAATAAACTCGAAGACCACAAAAAGTTTTTCCTCGATTTACCGGAAATGACGGAAAAATTTGAACGAGCAAAAAATTCACAGCTCTCGCGACAAGCGCCTCCGGAACAATTGGACAATATGACCGCGAGATTTGAAAGTCTCCCGATTAATGCTGCAAAAAGACGAATCAAACTTAAGTTTCTTGAGCACAAATGTTGTCTTGTGGCTTTTCTCTTTCTCGTCGAGACGAAACTCAAAAGTTGGAGCGTGAAATACGGTACCGAGGAAAAAGTACATCAGATGCTCGAACAGTACAGAAATTTTGTATCCCGTAATAGAATTTTCCAGGAATTTCAAAAAGCTTATCTTGACATGCAACAAGTCGTCGAAGAATATAAACGCGAAGGTGATGTTGGTGAGTTTTTCAAAATATGCGCAAGAAATAATTATATTAACGATTCAAATAACTCTAATATATCGTGTGTTTAAAAAAGTGAGATTTTTTAAAACAAAACGAATAAATATGAGAAAAACTCCATTTTTACCAGATTAATTAAATTTGAGATAGCATGCAATAAAAAGAACAAGAGCAACAAATTAGTAATTTGCGGAAAACCATGGATTAAGAGAATACCAAGAACTTGAAGTATTTTCCGAAAATGAAAATGATTCGTAAAGTTTTGGGTAAAAAATATTTTCTAGGCATTGCCATTACTTTTGGTCAATATGCTTCGGATAATTAGATTTTGTTAAACAAGTTTTCCAAATAATAAGTTAAATGAAGTAATTTATTTTTTAAAACGAACAACCGTTGAAAATAATTTGCAAAACTTGTGTACGAAGCAACGGTTTACATACGAATATGGAACTGGTCCATAGGGAGAGTAAGCTGTAGCCATATAAGTACATGGTCTCGAACGTGAGCAGTTTAGCAAATATCTCTGGGAATAATTTTTTTCTTAGTCGATTGAACAATTTCGGGCACACAATTTTTTGGTTTTCTCTCGCAAAAGTATATTTAAAATGATTGCAGATCACGAGGAGGGCATTAAGATCGATCGGTTCATGCGCGAGACTGGTGAAAAATGGAAGAACGTATCGATGGATCTTCGTTGCGTGCAGAGCATGCTTGAAGAGGTAGTGGCTTATTGGCGTCGTTGGACAGGTGTATCGGACGAGTTCGAATCGTGGCTTTTGCGAGCTGAGCCAGCGCTCGCCTTACCGGAAGAAGAAAGAATGGAATATTTTCAGGATATTAGTGTGTGGAAAGATAAATATCAGCAATTATCGGACAGCGTCAGTTTTCTCATAGCAACGTCGGAGGATCAAGTTGCTCTCCGTCTCAAAGACCGTTATCAGAATTTGTCAGGAAGATGGGAAAGGTTATTCCAGGAGGCAAAGCAGTATATGCACGCGGGTGATTTATTGAGAAATCGTAAGGATTACCGTGCCGGAGTGGCATCCCTTCAAACTTGGTTGAGAAACGCCGAATCAGCGCTTTCCACGACGCAATTAACATCGACGGAAAGGATTAAGGCTTATGGCGAGCGGCTACAAATCCTCCATACGGAAGTCGAAAGTATCGAGGAACTCTTCAAGAACATAAGCAAAAAGTTTCAAACTCTCATACAGGATTTGTCACGCGACGAAGTTGACAAAATGATGAATACGCTGAAAAAAGAAAAAGAGGCTCTTGTCCGAGTCAGAGCTTTGATACCGATGCAATTGCATCTGTATCATCAATTGCTCGTGCAACAAGAGTCACTGGAAGCTGGACAGAAAGAAATATCGAGCTGGCTCGATGAGGCTGAGCGCCTTCTGGCCAGTCTCAATCTTGCCAGCGGCCGTGACGCGGCGCTTGCTCAATTGGATCGTCACAAAGCATTTTTTTCGAGAACTCTTTACTACAAATCAATGCTGGAGTCGAAAAATAAAGTTTTTGCAAGTATCGTCAAATCTGTAGATGCGCACGCCAACATTGAGACTGCCGAGGGTGGATCCGCTTTGAGAGCTCTCAACGAACGTTTCGCACGAGTCTCACAAGCCTCCCAATTGGCCGAACAACGCCTTCAAGAGGCCGTACGTTGTTGGGGAAAATTCCGAGATTGCGAGAGACAAATATCCGAATGGTTGACTGCCGCGGAAGGATTGATTAATGACAAACGAATCGACAATCGCCAATCCGTAGAACATCACAAAAATTTCTTTGGCAAAGTTAACGAACGTTGGATACAGGATTTAATAAACGCTGGACAGGACTTGCGCAACGCACTTCCGGTCGAACAACAAGATTCTATTGTCGAAGCTGTTGAAGCTCTCCAAAAACGTTGGAGAGACGTTTTGAGCTTTGCTCCGCTGCATCTCATGAGACTCGAGTTTCGTCTTGACGAAGCTGCTTTCATGCAATATCTCAAAGAGATCGAGGTCGAAATTAATTCGGAACAACAGGCTCTCATCAAGAACGACGATGTTGAGAGTATTATCGAACGGAACAAAGAATTTTTCGTCAATCGAGGCGTTGTTCTCGATGTCGAACGTTGCTTACAAACTCTCAAGAAAATTAGCTCTGCCTATTCCCAATTGAAACCCAACGATAACAGCCTTAAGGAAGCCGCTCACAAGGCTGAACAACTTTGGGAAAATTCGGCACAAAGAGTCGAATCGCTGCGTGAACAATTACGTCAAGTCCCCGAACAATGGGCTGCTTACAGAAAGAAGTAAGTTTTGCAAAAGAAATTCCTGTCAATTTTCAACATTTTACCGCTGTTAAATCGCTCTCTTCATTACCATTCAATGCCTTATTTCATTTATTTTCCTTTGAAAGATTCGACGAAATGGGAAGATGGATGGATCATGTCGACAGTGTTCTCAGAATGATTCTAAAGGAAGTCAACACACTCGAAGAGTTTGAATCGGAAAAAACTATATTCCAGGTAAGAAAAACCGTTTTTTTTCGCTGTAGTAGCCTGAGCTAATTACCATTATCTGTATTTATAATGCTTACGGAATGGATAGATGCAGACGTTGACGGTAAATATAAAATGTCTTATCAAAGTTTTTAACGATGGTTTATAAAAAGTACTTTGAAAACGAGACGAAGAGTCTGATAGAAATTTTAATAACAATTACCAGTTCATATATTTAAAAAGATTATCGTTATTGACGAAATTAAATAAAAAATTACGTATCATCGGTAAATATGAAGTCTCATTAAATTAACAATGTCTTTTTTTAATAGCGCACAAAGTTTTTTTACAATATTAAACGATGAAAAACTCGGATCGCTCCTGTTCGGAAAACGAAAAACTGAATCACCTTAAATAGTAGTTTACGCACCGAGGGAGGGAAAGTAGACCACTTCAAACCGCGGGCAGAATTGTTACCCGAGCCGAAGGCGAGGGTGATAAGCACGCGGTTTGAGGTAGTCTAATTTCACTCCCGTGGAGCGTATATTATTTTTCACCACACCTGCACCGAAAAATCAACTTTCCGAAATCGGAGGATTTCGGAAAGTTGAACTTTCGGTGCAGGTGTGGTGAAAAATAATTTGGTCAATTTAATACAAGAAGGAGTTGATAAGTGGTTAACAAAATATTACAAAAAATTTGATGCTATTCAAATTAATGAAATTAATATTAAGGATGACCAGTATTTGATTGTTTTTCATTATACTCTTTCAGAAAGTTTGTCACGAGGCAGACAGCAAGAGAGAAGAGATGAAGTGGTTGGTCCAAACGCTGGACAGTTTAACATCGAATCGTTCAGATCGCGAAGCACTTACCGAACAACGTAATCTCGAACAATTGATAACGCGTTACAAAAATTTGATTCCAACGATCGAAATAACGATGACAAAGACGGACATTTATTCAAAGAGTTATACGTACAGAAAGGAAGTACGAGAGGTTTGTACGCTTTTGCGTAAAGTTCGAGAACAGAGCGTCGCTGACGGGGGTCAAGAAAGTCCCGAGCGCTTGAAGGACGCTGTGATCCATCAGGAGACTCGTTTGGGTCAGCTGGAGCAACAAAGAGCAAATATTGTGAGTATGTTGCAGCGAGGCAAGGATTTGTTGAAGGATCAACACGCCCCGACTTTCGTCTCATCGGAAGTTCAACAGCTCGAGCACAGTTGGAACGATACTTATGGGCAAAGCATCGAGAGCCTCAAAACCCTCAAAGGAACTCAAAAATTATGGGAAACTTATAAACAACAGAGGGAAGATATACAAAAGCTCATAAATCAATCTAACCAGGAGTTACGTCGATTTGGCATGACAGGTTTTCACGACGCGGCTCAAGTCTCTTCCGATCTTCAAACGAAGCAAGAACTTAGCTTGACACTGAGAAAATCAGCTGATGAAATGATGCGAAAATTGCGTGAGACGCATTCCAGTCTCACCGCAATAATTCCACCCGAAAGAAGATCCACATTACAAACGGAAATTACTGAGATTGAGGAAAGAGTACAAACCCTCATCGAAACCGTTCACCAACGCGTTATCTATCTTCAAGAATACAACACTCGTTGGTCCAAGTTTCAGACGAAACTCAGTGAATTACGCACCTGGACGGTACAGAGCGCACCGCAATCCATCGCTAATATTCAGGACTCGGCCATATCACCGGAAGACAGAGTTCGAAAAACTGAAACTCTGCAGAAACAGATTTACGAGAAAATTACGATTTTCAAGATGCTTGAAGAAGAATCTAAGGATCTTGTAAAAGGTCAGAGACTCGTTGATTACAATAGGGCACGTTGTTAGACTTATTTCATGGGACCGTGATGTCACTAGGCGTTTTAGATAGTTTTTTTCGCGCTGAAAACGAATCCGGTCGTTAAACTTGTACATCGCGTCCGATTTTTGCAAAAATTGAAGTCAAAGTAAAACAAAAAAAAAACCATATTTGTAACACATGTACCCAATGTGTTGGAGCCTTTTAACGTTTTACGTACAGTTGTACTATACGATTTATAGTAACACTGCCAAGATCATGTAGATTTAGTATGTGCACGCGCGCACCAACCATTACAATGAAACGTTAATATTGTTTTGACAGCACGTGTGACGGAATTTATAAAAATTTCTCGTGAAAATACGTTTTTTATTTGCGCTTTGACCTTCATTTTTGCAAAAACCTGACACGACGGACGGGATCGTATTCAGCATAAAAAAAATCTATCGACAATGCCTAGTTACATTCCAGTGACAAAATTCATTTTCTCTAGTCTTGTTAAAAGTTTTTGATAATAAATAACTCGCCATTTATTAAACTTTCCCCATCGTCGAACGTATAAAGCATTAATTTGGGTTAATCGAGTTTAATCACTTATAGAATATTAAAAAAATAAAGAAATTTGTTATCGCGGTGTGCTTGATAGACGATACATTAGAAGTGGTGAAAATTGAATAAATACATTTTGTTAGGTGAGAAAAAACAACTTATGGTTCGAAATTTTGTGTACCATTTTAGATTGGCTTCTTTTATACGATTTAAATATTTATAACTACCATGATTATTCCATTCTACTGTTGACGAGCCCGGCGATTTTCCACTTTTTACTAACGTTAAAAAACAATGAATCAGAAGAGTTATTTTCAAAAAAATGTTCCCTTTTTTCAGATGACAGTGAGAAAGCCGAAGCTCGTCAACTGCGCGAGGACATAGAAAAGTTGCATACAGCCGTAGATGCCTTGAACGAAAGTATCGAATCGCAGCGTAACGTAGCAACGAAAAATCTAGCAACGTGGAAAGAGTACGAGATTGGAATCCAAAAATTGAAGCCTTGGATTGAGCAGGCAGCTTCACGAGCAACGACTATCGCCTCAAAACCATCAACGTTGAATCAAGCCAGTGAAATGCTGGATAGCGCGAGAACGTTTGAGAAACAATGCGAAGAACGTCTTCCACGTGTTCAAGAATTGTCTCAAGTGAGTCAACAGATTGCCGGAAGAACGGCAGCTCCGGACGAGGTCGACGCGGTTTATACTCGATGGAATTCGATTCACGATGTAGCTGTGCAAACTACAACCAAACTGGATAAGCTCGTTTCATCCTGGACCACTTTCGAGACAGATGCAAAAGAATTTAATCAATGGTTGAACGAAAGTGAAAAGACGTCGTTGATAGAGCCAAATGTACAGACACCGGAAGCGAGTAAGCTCGAGCAAGATCTCAATCGTCTTAAAGACTTCAATAAGATAATATCTGATCGCCAGGCTCAACTGATATCACTGACCCAAGTATCCGATCACATTAGTCACGGACTTTCTCTCGAAGGAGCAACCGGTTTGAAAGCTCGAGTTTCCGAAATGAAAACCCGCGTTGGAAAACTCGCTGACACTGTGAGACATCAGATAAATCTGGTTTCCGATGCCCTACTATCGCGTCAAGAGCTCCACATGAAAATAACCGATTTTGAAAATTGGATGGTACGTTTGCGATCGAGTATAGCTGAAATAAGTGAAGTTAACGTTGACAACGTAGACGCCAATCTTCAAGCCGTTCACGGCTATCTTCAAGAACACACGGAAAAACAGACGAGCTTCAATGCCATCTACGAGGAAGTAAAACGTCTGTTGGTTCAAGCATCGCCCCAAGAATCCGCAACCCTTGATGAGATGTATCGCAATCTCGCCGAAAAGTATAAATCCCTTGAGGATGATTTGCGCCAGAGGAAAAAATGTTTGGAAAAGTGGTCGGAGTTGCTCAATTGGCATAACGAAGCAACCGCTCAATTGTCTCATTGCAAATATCAGGTAGAAGCGAGAAAACCCAACATCGCCGATCTTGAGAGACTTTCGAGTGAACTACAGACGGTGCAATCGAAAATTACTGGCTGGAAGGAACAAATACCAATAGTCGACAGTTCCATGGGCATTCATATGCGAGACAAACTTGGCAAACCTCTTACAGCCTCGACCTTGGTCAATGATCTTGAAGCCAAATCCGTCACATTGAGCACAGAATTGTCATCAAAGCGCGACAAGTTGGAGAACTTGGGAGCTAGATGGGACAATTTTAGGAAACTCCAACAAAAACTAACGGAGGAGATTGTCGGTACGCAGAGCAGTCTTCAACTGATTACTTACGATGTTGATACTTGTGAGAAATTGGCCCATGCCATTGAGAAAATAAGTGATCTCATTGATGATCATAAACTACGAGAGCCCGATAAAGATCTTCTCCATCACGAAGGCAACAGTCTCGTTAAGGAAGACCAAAAAGCTATGACCAATGTTCAGGTCGTTGTTTCCTCGATCGATGCCAATTGGGAAAAGGTCAATGAGCTGTTGAATGAGCAGAAGAAAAAATACGCCGAAATGGAAGCTGATTGGGAAGGTTATACCGAAGCTCGGGAAAAGCTGATAAAATTCATGGAGGACTCGAAAAATTTGTGCCAAGCCAGTAAAGAAGTACCGAATGATGTAACTCAAGCAAGTGCTGCTTTGGAAAAGCACAAAAGAGCTTCGGATGTACTGAAAAAAGGTAAACAATATTTGGACAAGATGGACTCGAAAGCACAGCAAATCATCAAGGAAGCTTCGCTTATGCCTAATTTCAAATCCGAATCTATCGAGGCTGATCTCTCGAGCATAAGAGCTCAGTACCAAGAAACTTACTCCAGTATCGTCGATAGAACGCAGTCTTACGAGACTCAGGTAATTATTTGGAAACAAATAGAAGAAGCGAAGTACGAGTTGACGCGTTGGCTGAGCGATACTAACGACGCACTTAGCAATGCTTGCGAACGGCTTACCGATGCTGAAAATGGACAAGCCAGGTTGGCCAGATATCGTGAAGAGTTACCACCTCATCGGCTCATTCGTCAAGGTATCGCCACCAAGAGTGAACAACTTGCAAAAATCAACAATGACGTCGATATTTCGACACTCAAATCCCTTAATAAGTTACTGGATGATCAGTTCAATCTTGTAAAAGAAACGGCTGATAAACTCGAGTCAATGACGTCAAGTTTGAGTGAAGCTGAGCGAGGTTTACGTCAAGATTTGAAGAGGTCGAGTGATTCTGTGTCAAAAATACGCGAGGACATAATCAAGTGTGACGATCTAACGGGTGAAAACACTAAGATTCTTGGTCGTATCAACAAATGTCAAGAGCTCAAGTCAGAGTTGGAAAAAGCAAGTGACGAGCTCGCAGAAATCGAGGAAAAGATCAGAAAAGCTGGTAATGCTTATCGCGCTATAGCAAGGTCGAGTTTACCGAAGGAACTTCAGGCACTTCAACAACGGCGCGAGGGAGTAGCAAGTCACGCTGACAAGGTTAGCGCCACTCTTGTTGCTTTTCTGACCAAGTTATATCATGAGAAATTCGGCGCTTTGCAACGTATGGTTGCGACTCACAAGGAAAAAGTTCTTTGGTGCGAACCGGAAGAAAGCAGCGATCGTTACAACCTCGAGGTCAAAATGGCTTCGTTGCTTGACGTCGGAGCTGGGATCGTTGATTGTGAGGCTAGGAAAGCCGATACCGATAGCTCGCTGAATCTTTTAGAGACTGTCGAGAGCAATGAAACGACAGTTGCACTCAGGGTCGAACGTGACAAAGTAGCTGCTGATTTGGAGTCTCTCAAACAGAGTCACGCGAAAATCAAAACCGTTCTCGAGCGAAATATAGCTCTGTGGCAACGCTATGAGCTGGGCTCCGAGAATGTTGTTTCGTGGCTAAAGGACATGGAAAATCGAATCAGAACCGAGGGTTCGTGTCTCGTAGAGTTGCCTGATGTCGAGGCGAAGATAAAGGAAATTGATAACTTACAGAAAATCGTTGTTAATTATCAAACTGAAGTGAATGATTTGGCCACGCTTGGTGGAGAAATTCTTAGAGTCAGTCCGGAATCTCGGGTCGGTCAATACGTCGGACATTTGAATACCCGTTACCAGGCTATCATCAAATTTTTGTCACAACATTCGAGAAAATTGCAAGAACTTAAGGACGGCAGAGATGAGTACAAAGCTCACGTCAAAGAGTTGGAAGTTTGGATCGACGAGGCTGAGAAAAAGCTCAAGAGTTTCGAAGGAATAAGCGGACCAAAGCCTATCACTTTTTATCAATCGAGACTGAAAGAGCTCAGAGCTTTTGCCAACGATCGAGAAATGGGACAGACCGTTTTGAATAAAACTGCCGAAGCTGGCGAAGCCCTCTTTCCTCGTATCACACCCGAGCACAGAGAAGCGATGAGGGGAGAATTGAGAAATTTGAGAAATCGCGTTGATGCTGTCTCTGATTGGGCTAATTTGATTTACAAGAAGATCGAGAGTGACATGATGCATCGTTCCTCCTTTGAAGACAAGTATTCTCAGGTATGTGGAAAGCAAATCGTTACTTTTAACGGTTTGTTAAGGATTCTCTATACTTATCGAACCTGTCTCTGGAACCCTTATGATTTTCCCAATTTCTAGAAATGAAAGAACACACGTATAAGAATTTATTTGCCTGCACTATCAAATTCAGTATGATATTGTTGTTTTGGTAATGATTAAAAAACATTAAAACGTTGAAATCATGCTTGTTCATTTAAATTATTTGATGTAAAACCCAAAATTAACTGATTAATACCTAGACATTTTTTCTCGAGAATTAAGATAATTAATTTTTTTCTAATAAGCAACAATAATGAAATTTTGCAGGTGAAACAATGGCTTATCGATGCTCAAGCAAAATTGGGTGATAAACAAGATCTTTTACCGAGTCTCCAAGAGAAAAAGCTCGCTCTTCACTCGTATCGGGCAATAGCTCAAGACGTGAGTGTTCATCGAAACATTCTGGAACAGCTTCAGGAAAGATTAGGCAATGTGCCGGATGACGAGTCCAGTGACATGTTGTCAAGTGTGATCGAAGCTTACGAAAAATTAGCCGGAGACGTTGAAGATCGTATAGGAATTGCGGAAAAGCACGTGTCAAATCACGAAGCCTATTTACAAACTTTTGACAAGGCGAAAGATTGGATAAGCACGATTGTCAATGAGGCAAGCGCACTTATCGATGCTGATCTTTCGGTCGAGCGGGAATCTGCAAAATTGCGAATATCCCAACTGGACAACATACTCCAGCAAAAAAGCGAAGGTGATCGTATACTCGAAGATTGCAATCAGCAATTGAACATTATTCTTGAACAGACTTCGATAGCAGGTCATCCATTGTTGCTCAAAGGTTTCGAGAATCAAAAAAAAATATGGCAAGATTTCTTGTCGCAATGTACGGCAAGCCGTGAAAAATTGAATCGAATGTTTGATCAGTGGGCAGAATTTGAAAGGGTTGTGGAGGCACTCGAGGCATGGACGAAGAATATCGAGTCACAGGTAAAAGATCAGAGTCTCAAGAGTACCGAGGAGGCGAAGAGAGCTTATCTGACGAAACTGAAAAAGTTGGAAGAAGAAATTGCAGCAAAAGCACCGGAGATTAACGCAGCAGTCGAGCGAAGAGAAGCTGGAATTGAAGCTGAATCCGAATTGGCGAGTAGAATATCCAAACAAGCAACCAAATATCAAGCTTTAAGAAATCAGGCTAAAGAAGCTGTCTCGAGGTACGAGCAATTCGTTAGAGAACACGCAGCTTTCAACGAGCGATACAACGATTTTCTTGCTTGGATAAATGACGTTCGCGGAGAGTTCAAAAAACACAGCGAGATCGTCGGCGATCTTACGGTCCTCCAGAGCCGTCAAAAAAATATACGCGATCTTGGAGACACTAGAACGAAAGAAAATGCTCGTTTCGAATCGGTTGTTGATCTTGGGGAAAAATTGTATGCTCAAACATCACCCGATGGCCGCGAAATCGTTCGACAGCAATTAAGAAATCTTCGTACTCTCTGGGATGGTTTTAGTGAAGATCTTCAAAATGCGGCACAAAAATTAGACCAGTGTCTAATGCAATTTGCCGAATTCTCATTGTCACAAGAACAATTAACAGCTTGGCTACGGGACGTCGAACGTGCGATGCATCAGCATACCGAGCTCAAATGTACGCTCGAGGAGAAGCGTGCTCAATTGCAAAATCACAAAATCATGCATCAAGAGATCATGTCGCATCAGACGCTTGTCGAGTCCGTATGCGACAAAGCTCAACAACTTGTCGATCAGACCAAAGATACATCTCTCAACGTTTATCTTCAATCGATCAAACAATTGTTCCATAATATCGTCGCTAAATCCCAGGATTTGCTGGAAAATCTCGAAGATTGCACGGACAAACATCATCGCTTTAATATCGAATGTAAGAAATTCTGTGATTGGCTGAACTCGGAACGTGAAAAATTGATCGATTCCAACGATATTACCGGCGAAAGAAGTGACATTTCACGAAGATTGACTAATTTAGCGGCACTCAAAGCTGCTCAGAATCAAGGCAGAGAACAATTGGCCAAGATCATCGAAATTGTTGACGCTGTAGCCAAGAGCACTGCTCCAAAAGGGCAAGGAGCTCTAACCAAAGAAGTCAATGTTCTGAAAGCTAGTCTTGAACAACATCTCTGCGAAATTGGTGCGTTAAATAATGTTGAGGTTTATACACTTAAAAAAGTAACAAACTTTTATTTACATTTCTTTTGAGTTTCATTGCAGATACATTGCGGCATGTTATTCAAGTTTTTAACGGCTTTTTTTAGGATCTTTCATATAAAATCTGCAAATAAGATCTGAACAAATTTTAGAATAAAACTTTTGGTTGCATTCCAACCATGCAAATTCCAATACCGTTCAATATTCTTTACTTTTCATCATTATTCAATATTTTCGGGAATCTCTACACGATAAATACCAGATTTTGTTCAACTGTGGATTTTTTCTTTTCGTTCTCCAGAATCGATAGAATCGAAACAAAACGCAGCCCTACAAAAATGGCAAGACTTCGAGGCTCAGTTGGACGTGCACACAAAGTGGTTCCGTACGATGGAAGCCGCATTCAGAGATCAACAGTTGCAGCCTAATTTGGTCGAAAAAGAAGCGAGACTTCGTGCTTTCCAGGAAAAACGTGAAACTATATTGAAAGCTGAGAAGGAAATCGATGAGTTTGTTGACAAGTCTCATAGTCTTTTACATTCGAGCGGTGTTGAACGTATCAAGCCGTTGGTTTCACAAATAAGCAACAGGTGTGCAATTAATTTGTCTTTATTTTAATGATTTATTTAAGTTATAATCATATTTTGACCATACTTTTTAAGACTCTACCGTTTTTCAATCACGCTTTTAGTTTTTTGTAAACTTTTACTCAAGTATTGAAAAATCGCATTAATCGTTCTATTAAGGATGTTGAGTCCCTATGAAACTTGTTAATGTTAATTATTCAATAAATAGATTCTTAATCGTCGTGAAATTTTCACGC
>JABSMR010061564.1:0-13952 GCA_018902295.1 Dusona sp. PSUC_FEM 10030013 | reverse complement strand
ACTATGTTTACATCTAATGATTATTATTGAATTAGGTCACAGTACCGTATTTTTTTAAATTAGTAAGTAATTTCGTAGAAATGAGCTTAATGTACGTTTTTTTATGAGAAAACTAGGAATAAAATATGAAGAATCTTCTCTCGCGAAGCTACTGAAACAGTAGAGAAAAATGTATATGATCGTATTAGAGAAAGTGTAGGACTCGAAAAACTGGGTGTGTATGTATGCGCAGTAACTCGCGATCAGGTGGTGTGGTTTGGCCCCCGGAACGGCTTTCATCTTCTTCTTATTCTTCTACTTCTTCTTGTGAACTGCGCTTCCTTCCTCCTACCGTATAAATCTCCGCGGCACGCGATGATCGAAAAATATTGCGAGAATATATCAGGCCCGTCGACACCCGTGAGCCCTTCCTTCGCGTTGGTGTATGCGAGTGTGTACACAATTTTTCGTACGTGTATGCGTGTATGTAAACCGTTCATACGTGTATTTGGGTTCGAGCCGATGCCCGAGGTGCCTTATTCCATGGGCTATGGGGGCTTAAGGTCGAAGTGCGAAGGAAAGAGCAACGATATGGTAGAGTGTGAAAGTGTAAGCGAGTGAGAAAGGGCATAAGAGAGAAAGAGAGTTATATATAGGAAGACCGAGAGAAGGAGGCGCACAAGGGTGGAGCGACGTCTATATCCCGAGACAATGATATGTGACCCGAGCAATATCAATAATTTTCGCATTTTTCTGCCGTATATTCTCCGGGGCTCGTGCACGAGCATCCTCTTATTCTTTCTACAGCAAAACTATACACATATATTCTCTATGATATATAGTGATATATGTATACTCTAGAGTATCAGGCAACTTATAACAGAGTAGAACAGACCCCTGACTTCATTCATCTACTATGAGATCCGTGTGAATCAGTTCTCATGTACCGTACCAATGTTTCCGATTCAGATCGTCACGATTTTTCAATCTTCCCTATCTATTCGTGCAAATGTTATTCTCACATATAAAATGAATTCAGACGTCACCATCAATTTAATCTTCCCGATCGACCAATTTTTTCAACTTTACGTCTTTTTGGAGTATTAATGCATTTGGATTGGATCGTTTAGATTTTCATCAATTGGTAGGAATAAGAACTAAAAAATATTGCTATATGCAGCAGAAAAACACATAACCATACACGGGGCAGTTTCCTGAAGAAATGGATCGAGGAACATATCTCTCATCCATGTACAACAATTTTCCACATAAAAAAAAAACCATTGTGATCGAATTGAGATGTTTTTTTTTCGACACGTGTCTTTTCAAGATTAGGTTGAAATGCGTTCGTTTTATATCGGTAACGTTAATGACGGGGAATAAGAGTTCGATACCAATTAGCGGGAAACTGCTCGGAGCTGAATCCTCGTGTGTTTCGTGGTTCGGTAGTAAAAAGAAACTGCCGTAGGTAGTAAGTAGGTATGCCTGTAGCATTAACTACCATCCCCCTCAGCATATCACCCTCGTACGTTGCCGCTGGCCAACAAGGGCTGTTTTCTATCGTTGTACATAGTACCGGTGGCGTCAGCGCCGACGATATAGAAGACGGAGAGAAAGAGAGAAGTCGACCGCGGTCACCGTTAATTGAACGCACCACTCGTAACTGCTAGCTGTACAATCGTCCTTGCTACTCACCCTATTCTTGTCTTATACATGTATGCCTACAGGGTGTCCCAATTTATCTTTCCATACAATATCATTGAGGACAGTAAAAAATCGATGGCTTTGTAAAAAATTGTCTTTATTTATACCATTTTTCTTATGTTTCAAAGGCAGTGCTCTGAGAATTCTTAGATATCTCTCGTTCTAAAAAAATGTTCATTATTTTCGAAGATTGTCAGCTGCAAGTAGTAATTTTCATGATCTAGCTTTATGAAACACATTTTGGCAGTTTAATTTTGGAATTTTTTGAACCTTGAAACTGATTTTTTTTTTTCATTTTTTGTCCGCGAACCCAGAAATTTTGGAGCCTACGGAAGACAAGATCAAAACGGGACACCCCGTACATAAACACGGTAACTTCGAGTCAGTATCCCTCGTTTCTGTCTTTCTTGACTTCAAAGCAACCGCGTGTTTTCGTTTCTTTTTCATCATTGTTACGTCAAAAAAAACGCTTGACTGGTAATGTATACCACTTACCTTTATCGTTATCCACCGTGAGTCAGAAGCGACAGACGGGATAAAGTGGGAGAAAAATAATGTTGGGCAATTTTTCAATAAGAAGAGCTTTGCGAAACTATGAAGGAAAGTAAAATAGATAATGGATCAGACAATTTGGTCTATTTTAATGGTGATCAATGAAGGTTATTTAACCTTCATTAACTATTGCGAATATTTTTTTGTAACGATGCAGTATAAAATCAATCAATAGTTCCCATTAAAATATACTGCATCGTTACAAAAAAATATTCACATATTTTATGTACAATGTGAAGGCATGTAAGTATAGGATTTTGATTCCATTTTACCTAGTGATGTCTTCAGGTCGTTTTATACTACGATCTTTCATTTGTAATCCACTAAGAATCATTCCTCTTATCATATACATTACGTTCCTACGTGCCAGCTATTATTTTCAAGCATATACGGCAAGACTTTAGTAATTTTAACCCTTAGAAATAAATAAATTTAGAGTACGCGCAAAAAGGGTGAGAGAGCACCCCGAACGCTTTTCTACCCTGAATTTGGGGTTAGGAACGATATCAGAATCCTCCAGTTCGTGATCTCTCGTTCTCTTGAGCGTGCTGCAAGATTCACGATAATTATTATCTAGTTTTCGCGATTATGCGAGAAGGTCAATTGAATTAGAATTTCTCCATGGAATTTTCAGCCCCTCGTGTTAGCCTTCTTTGGCCCTTTCACTTCTTCATAGGTCTCCAGCGAGGATGTACGATAGGATGGCACGATGGGGTCGCCTCCATTTTCATTATAAAATCAAGTAAGACCATACGTGACAAAATGTCGGGACCGATAACGAGGCCAGAGAAACTCGTTCATTTCTGCGATATTATTTTAATTAGAATCATCTTCAGTATTCCACATATTCTACTTAATTATTTTTTCATGTCTCCACTATTTTCTCACAATTTTCTCTTGTTCGCTGAGAAAGGATATTAATAGCTTGAAGCTCTATTCTTTCGAGTTTGTAGTCAGTATGCTGTGAAAAAGTTTACCATCAATCTTTCAATAGAAATTAATGAAGGAAAAAAATTAAATCACTAACTTTTCACTCGAATTGAATCGAATAAAGATAACTAGAACAATAAAACTGTTTCTAAGTGTTCAAAATACTATTTGAAACCTTTCCATTGCCTTTTCTTTAATGAACATACCATTTTTTTGCAATAAAAGTCATCGGTATCGAACCATCCGTTTTGTGATACCACAAAAAGCTATAAAATATGCGGAAGACTGTTCTCGCGGTTGACCTGAATGTATATAGATACCGTTTTGCAGGACACCGGTTCTGTAACTCGCTGGTCACAGTGTAACGTTAGAAAGGCACTTCGAGTGATCGAAGAGTCAAGTTTTTTTGGCCGTCAAATATCCGGCCTTTGACGTCGATCTTTCGTAAGTACGTCTCTCTCTTTTACGTATAAACACAAATGTACACCCGAGGCGATTTCTCCGAGTACATTAGCGAGGAAGAACTGCAAAATAGGTATACAGCGAGTGTCGTGAGCGATGTAAATAAAAAGAGCTTGAGGCGCGTCAGCCCTCAAGACTCGCGTCCGTGGTTAAGGGCTGGATAGGAGTCGAAGCGTGTGCGGCAACCACAAACGGAAAGCTTTACGACCATACCGAAGGTCCTTTTTCACAATCCGTCTTTCTCTTTCATTCGTTCACGGCCAACATCATACTTCATGCTATTTCTCGCTTCCTCATCCTCTCGTTCTTCTCGGTGTCCTTTTTTCCTTCAATTTTCGATCATATATCACTACCTGCGGTTACAAAATAATTTTAACGCTTCGCAAAGACGTGCCGTCAAAGGCCACGTTATCGAGAGTGTGCACTTTTTCGTAGCCCTATAAAAGAGCTCGTGGTTCGCATCGAGGCGTCTTCGCCCTCGGGCAAGGATTCTGTATGGAAAATAAATGAATAAGGTCTCGTACTGGGACAAGAGTGAACGATTTGGCGATACAAATTGATTTTCTTTATCAAAGGGACTGTTGTTGAAGAAAACAAGAAACAGAATTTATCGTCACTAAAAATACACATTTACTCCAGTATACCGTGATAACCATGGAATTATTAAAAAATTTTGCGTGTAACAAAAATATTTTCTGCAAGAGATATAACGGTTCGCTCACGAAGTTAAATTTCTGAAGAAAGTGGAAGCAATACAGCTTCGATATAGCGGTGAAACTTGGGGGGGAGAAAAAATAATACGTGCTTTGTGTTATAGGAGGATCTACGAATTCAGTTCGTTTTTCCAAATAGAGGGTGGTTTAACGAAAGGCGATGAGAAAACGAGAAAAGAGAGAGAAGCGGGAGGATTGGTCCACTCTCGTCTTTGAAAGAAGCAACGATTCTCTCTCGATCTTCTTGTATCGTCCTTCCTGTGTACTCGCACTCTGGGATTGAACGCCCAGGCTAAGCTGCCTCTTCCTTTCATCCGATAAATCAGGAGTCGTAAATAACATCGAGGAGAGAAAGAGGAAAGCGACGTCGGTGTATATAGAAAAGTCCTCTTTTCTCGCGAGAGAAACATGAAGGAAGAAATAAAGAGAACGATAGACTCCGCGAAGGACCCTTCGTCTTCCACTATTTTAGCCCATGAGTGTTCCCGCTTGTCCATATATGTAATATGGACACGTATATCTATATATATACATATATATACATCTTTTACTCACCCACACGAAAACTTGATCTTTTTTTTCCCTCTTACGATTGTGGTATCGTTCGAACTCGCATCTATCACCTCTTCCTTATGGTCCCTCCTCCAAGTGTCCTCGATCGAATCTCGTTCATCTGCTCCTGGTCGCGAGAGATCTACGGGGATTAGAACCGAAAGAAGGAGGCTTATTCTGTGCATCATTCCATAAGCTACTGTACTTTGACATATTACGAGAAATCTCTTCCAAGGTTTATATGATTCATCTATTTTTGATTTAATCTTTACGTAACCCACATCTGATTGTAAATAAAAAATTCGAAAATGTATATGACGTACGGTGTTATTTAAGTTGTACGGTTCTTGCAGCTATGTTGAAATTTGTGATGAATTTATAATTTTTTTGAATGGGGGCATACTTCGAATTAAATTTTCATTTAAAAAAAGACCTCGAAATGCTTATAACAAAAGTTATGCAGTTTTTTTGTTAATAATGCACTCTAAGTGTCAGAGAATTGATTTAATCCTTTGCAAGTTATTAGTGGATAACATTTTTCTCGTAGCTCACCAGCATGAAAGAATAATTGGAAGATTTTCGTAACTATTCCATATTAAGAACTCTGCAGAATATGCTAATATTTTTCATCTCATCTAAATAGAATAACTGCGATCGTATAACGTAAAAAGCAAACTTGTCGAATGTTGACTGCTGATGGTACTTTCGTCGATAAGAAGTTGGGGATAGACAACGACAAGGACGGTGTCTTCGAAGACTTGCCAAAGCACGCGGTGCGTGACACATTGCCGAAGGGTTTTTCGCGCGAAGGACCAGAAAGAAGAAGAGAATGAGAGAGAAAGGGCGAAATAGAGAGAGAGGGAGAGAGAAAAAAGCACAAGACGAGTATATGCGAAGGGGAATCCCATAAGTGGGACTCGTGTGTCTTATTTCTGCAGTTTGTTTGGTGCGGAGTTCTCGGGTAAAGTCATGGAGAATCGAAGGGTTCTCTTCTTTTCTGTCTTTCTCCTCCCCTTCCTTTCGGAGTATTCGAGCACCCCTCTCGCATGTGTATCGGAAGATTCCTCTCCATTGGTGTATCACGCTGCTTGAGCTCAGTCGCACACACGTTGATTTATGCTGCTTACAAGATTTATACGAAAAAACTGCGGGATTGAGTCGCAGGAACACGGCGCCGAGTTATCGCGCTTGCGAGTGGGCAGACGAGCGACGAAACGCGAGATAAAAGTAAACTAATAGAAGGACTATAAGGCCTCCTTCGAAGGCAGCGTGAAAAAACAAGGTGAGGTTAAATTTGTCAAATAGCACCAATCGATGGATTTGCCATCGACAGAATTCATGGTTCGCATTTCATGGTAGACTCCGAATTAAATTTATTGATGCTTCCTTTATTCAGACGAAGGAAACGTATTCAATGGGGAATATGAATTTTGTCGTTAAAGTTGGAGATTATATATGCTTTGCCCGCAAGTGCATTGGAGCAAATAAAATTAATAATGAGTATTGCAGTAACGCGGTTGACGTCATTTTCCACCAAGTACGAACGTGTGTGTCCAGCACCGCAAAGGATACCGCCACGTTTGTCAGTACAAAACATTTGACTACAGGCAAAACACTACTTTGCTTCGACCACAATACCCATCCCACTCCAAAGCAACGGCACAAAACCACGCCGACAAAAAGTCGTCTATTAGTTGTAATTAGACCGCGAACCGATAGTAAATATCAATTAATACGACGTTGCCCGTTCTCTCGCTCGTATGATTTATGTCCGTACGAGTAATATTTCCTTGAACATTCCTCGCTCTTCCTCTTCTCACATTTCCGGTGACTATCCCATTAAAACTTTATCGATCGCCATTGATGTAATTAAAATGCTTTGATTCGTGCTGCAATGGCTTACTTCTGATTTTATTACTTTTTCATCAGTTACCAATCTGTATCATTATAGAAATGAAATTTCGAAAATGGCAAAACCATTGAACGTTAATTGTCCGTGAATCTATAATTTTTATTTCAACAACTTTTTATTGATCAACGACGTAATGTATTTATATTAGGAGAAAAATGATGCGATAGAAATTGTCAATTCTAATATTTGGAAACGTGTATTGATGCAATTGTTACATCGCCTCATCCTTATACTTCTATTTGGTAGGATTAAAGTTCCGGGTATCGGTTTATGGGAGAGATTTAAAAATACAAAATCCAATGTGTGTTACAGGAACGGCGGATATGTAGCCTTTAATGGAGCCGATAAGCCCTGATGCCGGAATATATTGTTACCTATTACTTATATACCGATAAAGTGTCTTGTGACTGTCATCGAGTCCGGGTCTTGACAAATGCGAGCCAATATAAGAGGGAGTTTGGTTTTCCGAAGAATGCGAACCTCTCACCCGTGTATCTGAAACCACATGTGTTTTTTGACGAATGCATGAGTGTGTGTGTGTGTGTGTGTGTGTGCGCGCGCGCGCGTGTGTGAGTGTGTGTGCATAAAGAACCGGTCGACAACGCTATCGATGTCATTACTCATTAGCCTTGCATCAATTATATATCCGTAGGTGCAAAACGAGGCTCACTTGAGAAATCGTTTCGCAGCTCGTGCAAAAAGCACGCAAAGTCAAGGACTTTCCGATAATTGGCTTTCTCGTACTATGTTAATTAGTCAATGATCCGATAACACGTGAAATATGTTTGAAACTTCATTTTAAATGAGAATCGATCTACTCGTAATGATTTAAAATTAATTTTCAATCAATTGTGCTAAATTCATGTAAAATACATCGGGAAGTACACTCGAGTCTCGTTTCTGCGATTCGGCATCTCCCTGTGATATATACACATTGAGCAATAAATGCAAACAAATGACCAGCAGAGAGAGAAACACGAGGAGAGTTTCTCGCGCTTAATCAAACAAAGCGCGATTAATCGACGAGCACGTGGTTCCGCGCGCTTCGAACAAACGTTCTCGAGGGTTGCTCGTTACTTTTAACCACATGGGAATAAGTTGGCCAGCGCTGTTTCTCTGCTCCAGGTAAAATCGGCGTCTGAACACGACTATAGTCACGCACGTGTGCGTATAGTGAGAAAAAATTGTTCGAGTGGACGAGGCGTTTGTCATCGAAGGGTCGGAAATTAAGATACCAGCTTGAATACGTGGCCATGCGAGTAGCTTTGTAAATAAAACAATGCAAATGGTCAAGTCAGAGTTAAGAAAACAAGAAAAACAGTCAAGACATAAAAAAATAAAAAAACTATGCAAACTGTCAAGGGTAAATCTCGATATTAATTACCAGCCAAAAAGTCCATTTATTTCTTGCAACTGCCGATAAGGCTAAAAGTTAATTACAACGATTTTGATTGCAGTGATTGTAATTTTTTTAGCTGAATTTCAAATTGACCAATTACTTGATAGTTAAATGGTAAATGACAAACTTAAGACAAAAAATGGGGGTTGAATCGAATTTTTCTTTTTATTGCTAATCTTTTTGGTTGGTCTAGTCACATTGAGAACGCCGAATACGATAATCAGGGCAGTGTTAATAATTACCAGCAATTATAAAACCCATAATTATAGAAATCTGTTCATTTCGCTGATATTTGCATAGAATCTTTAAGAGATCTAGTAAAAAACTAATCACCTGAAAATATTATCGATCACTCTCGCACATCCTGTGGCGACGATACGGCTGGCAAATTTTTCACACAGGTATACACGCACAGAGACAAATACACATGTAGATATATAATAACGATGCAAGGACGAAGGAATCGGGGAAAGAACGTGTGGAAGAGTGCCAGAGCGAGTTAAGGGTAGAGGGGCTGAAAGGAAGAAGAAAAGACGGGATCTTTATCGCCTTCGGCTCGTTCAATTCGCATAATAAACAATCCTCACGGTGCGAGAAACGGGCTACGAGAGAAAACCGGAACATATCTTGGCGCTTTCGTTCTCACTCTGTTGGATAGAGCGCCGCACACCAGGCGGCTCGACAAATAAACTATTATCGCCGGCGACAAGTTCTCTCACGCCTGACCGCAATAACTATAGGTACAAATCCATATAAACATATATATTGGGCTGAGGCACACACACACAGGTTCATATGGGAATTCATATACATAACATAGGTACACCTTGTAACCTGGTGTATAGTATTCCTGAGCTACGACGTAGCGAAGAAGAAGAAGAAGAAGAAGAAAAGGAAGCCTTGAAAGAGGTGCCTGAGCGAAAGCGAACGAGCGTGAATCAAACGACTCGCGAAACCCGCCCAGGAATGCCTACGGACATCGAAACATAGCAATGCTTTATGGTGGTCCCTGGCTGAACCTGATTTATAAGTGCATTACTATATACCATGAGTGAGAAGGGAAAGGGAGTAGAGAAAGAGATACTATACTTTGAAGCAACGATATAGAGAAGGAAAGGAAGGTGTAAAAGGTCGGGGATGGTGTAAGCATGGACGACAGGGTCCGATACTCGTTCCGACTATCTGTATCCTATTGGTAACCCTCTCCTCTCTTTGATGCTTAACTTTCCGACACTCTCGCGTACAGGCATAGTGCACTTTCTCGCAGATCTTAGTCGTGTTCCCTTCGTCTTGGCGTGGAGGGCCTATTTTTCACGGTGTCACACGCTCCGTCGTTTACATCATTAGTAGTTTTGTTAATTCCGTATGGAAATTCGTGGGTGGGGCTATTCCATAAAACCTGAAAATTCATTATTGATGATGGAAGGAAAGAGATAACTAAAAATTAAAAATTAATTTGCCGCAATTGTATCGCAATAATTGAATCAATTTATTATTGAAATTTTCAGTCATTTGGAATTTTCGAAGTTTTTAATAATTCTCAGACTGTTAAGAGGCGCCAGTCTTCATGATTACCAGTATGGATTCTTGTGTTCTCTCATATGGAAATACATGAACAATCTCCCATGTATACGAAGGCACACTTCAGAAAAGTATGGTTCAGAGCGCGAGGGCGCGATATCAGACGCATTATCGTGCATACGATGTTAGCTCGACTCTTTGACTAATGTTCTCGAACGAATGCCTACGCTTCGCCGATTTATAATGCCGGTCAACGAGATGTGGACAAACACCGGGCACCAATATATTTCAGATTATGGCTAAGCCCTGAGGAGAGACTGCGATCGCACTGAGCAACTCATACATACGGAGAGAAAAAGAGATAGGGAGAGCTGCTTGTGGCATTTATGCTTCAAGTGTTCAACAATCTTGCCAACTATGGTGCACGCCCCAATATATCTATACGTATCGAGGCAGAGTGCACGTTTTGGTATTTCTAGCAAAAGAAACAAAAGTTGGACAGAATCCATCTGCGATTATTGGGTGAATAATCTTTAGTGATGAATTGTTAGCAATTAAAGGATATAAGGTTAACAGCAAAAGTCCATTCCACGATGAACTTGCTGATACTTTAATAAAGCTTAACTTTACTAAGCGTGTGTTGTATGGTCTTAAATCAAACAATTACCTGAAATGCTGTTCCCTCTATTTAGCACAAGAGCATGAAAATTATCAAAATGAATTACAACTGATTGAAAATCAACAATTGCGATTAACCTTCAGCCGCTATGTGCTGACGTGCTTGTCTCAAAATTACGTGAAAGTTTTCAAACCGCCTGTCTTCTTAAGCCAATTTCTAATTGAGTTTTTTTCAAACCGATATTTTACTAAAAGCTGTAAAAGATTTCTGCTTTTGTCAATCATCCAAAAATTGACCAAACTTTTACTCTAAAGAACATTGTTTTATCGTCAAAATTTTGAAGTCATAGTTCCAGCTTCCTGAATCCAGTCTGTACAACTTGGTACGATTTTGTATTCCAGCGCTCGGAGCATTAAAACAGCACATAATAAGAGAACTTCTATACTATTTATTTGATGTATATGAATGTAATAAAACATGAATTTCAAGATAACTATAACCTTGTGTACTTGAAAACTATTGTATTGGATTTTAAGTAAATGCCATCGCTATATCAGCAGTAGCTCTTCAGAACTCTTATTCTCAATGTGCTGTAGTACGAACAGTGTGTTGCCGAGAGTCGAATGGCCTAATTTGACTCACAAATATTCCATGATCGTTTTATCCATCGAGAAGAAAAATGAAAGACAATAATATATGATGAGCAAACGGTGTTATCTGTAGTCCAAAAGATGGGGACGTCTTGCGAGGCTTGTCATTCTGTGAATGCGTGAAGCAGCAGTAGCGAGGATTTCCGAGATCTTTGACGAGACCTGAAGCGCCGAGGGATGACGATACAAGGGTGGAATTGAGAAACGAAGGTGAGGGCCGGTTCGTCGTCATTGGTGGGTACGTGGAGGGGTGGAAGAGGTATATTTCTGTGCCTATATATATATATCTATATATGTATATGCAGGTGAAAGGGGGTGGTTAAGGAGGTAGAGAACGCAAGGATGGAAGGAGGTGGGCGGCATGTGTCCCAAACGACGTATGCACGCCGAGACACGTAAACGATATATCAGGGGGTTAGCCACTGGGGACGGACGACCCGAGCCATCTTTCTTCTACTTATATGTATATAGTATACATGGGATA
Source organism: Dusona sp. PSUC_FEM 10030013 (assembly GCA_018902295.1). Lineage (NCBI taxonomy): Eukaryota > Metazoa > Arthropoda > Insecta > Hymenoptera > Ichneumonidae > Dusona > Dusona sp. PSUC_FEM 10030013. The sequence goes on along the minus strand of JABSMR010061564.1, from coordinate 2,475 downwards.
TTCGCATATATAGTTCTCAGAGACGTGATACAGCATATAGGAAAAGCGCGAGTGCGAGTGAGCCCGTCGTAGATCCAGCCTCGTAAATGTTACGGAGTCTGATATAGGATTGGATAACCCAACGATATTCACCTTATACACATTGCTTGTGAGGTAAAAATGTTCTCATTTTCGATCGAGTTATATATGAGCAGATCGTAAAAACTGTGCTTCAGGAACAATCATTTTGCGTTAAATTTCGCGAATATTTGCCAAATTTTCTTTAGACTTGAAAAAGAAAAACAATGTCTTGCCACCATCGATCGGTCCGAAAAATTATGGAATGGTAATCAAGTGAACACCGTGCAAAGTTCGGAGAACGAAATAGTTAAATCTACGAGTTGGTTTGCAGGTCTTATCATTTTTGTTTTTCAATTGACGTAAGCTCGTGAGAAATAGAACTGAGGTCAATTTCAAAGGTTTCGGACGAGAATTGACCAAGTCACTGCGAGGAAGGCTCCGTCATTATGGGCGCGGTGCCCGCGGGTAGTAAATGTATTAACGTTTCACAACCCAGCTGGGACTACCCTTTTTTTGTGAGTAGCTCGTTTCTTTCCGTCTTCGTAGTTTTCTATCTTTGTCTATTGTATATACGCCCTGTGTGTACGGTCAAACGCTGGATATTGTCCTTTGGATAGATCTTTTTGCGTATGTGTATATACTCTTGTATCCGAGGGAGACAAGTCCACATAGACATAAATAGCGGACGGTTTTCGTGTCCACGCTCTCGTCTTTCCTTGAGGATATGGGAAAAGGATGGTCCGGGGATGGCGTATGGGAGTAGGGAAGGGAAAGGGGGGACGGGAAAAGCCATGGATACGTTTTTCCTCGAGAAAATATGCCCGGAGAAAAAGATGGTGGAACGTTGCGTGGGTTGACCGCTCTCTTTCTCTCTCTCTCTCTTTTTCTTCCATTCTCTCGGCGCTATCAAATGTCCACTCGCGTACGTTTTATTGAAAGGCTTTTCCGGATGGGACCAAGAGACAGTAGTATATAATAAAAGGAGTAAGAGCGAGACAGAGAAAGATAGAAACGAAGCGACAGGACAATCGCGGCAACCCGAGAGTCCGTAGTCGCGTGGGGACAATACGGAATGGGCGAGCAAAGCTTATAGAGCTTGCCGCCTGATACTAGCCTTTTTTCTCTTCATAGCCTTTTCATCCCCGTGCTGCGAAGCTCTGGCGCGTGTCCTTCTTCCGAAGGAATAACAAGGACGGGTTTCGTTCCACTATGGCGAAGTTCACCAAGATCACCAAATGGAAGGGTATTAAATGTCGCCTATTTCTTTTCTACATTTTATTGGCATACTTTTAGGAGAATATATGGCAGAATAGAATTTTTCGTATTAACGTCAATAATTCAATGACGAAAATTGTGTTGTTAATTTGTGCAGTTATTCAAACATTTACGACTTTTAAATTATCGGGTACAAAACATTCGGTGTGTCGTTAAATATGTTCCGTTTAATGATCCTCATTTGTTTTAACGCTACGGTCATCGGTATCTTCCATTCCTTTCGCTTCATTTTATCTTTTATTATGTTTCTAGTGTGTATTTGTTAAATGACCCGATAAAAATTGTTCGACAGCTGATAATTCCTTATATTTGTATTCCGCTGACTTGCACAGCGAGGGAGAATGCGACGACGTGATATCTTACACTACCGTGTTAAAGTATACCTACATTGCACGTTTTTCCCCTATTATCGTATGGTTTGTTACGTACATGGTGATACAGAAAAGATCGTAATCTCGATGCAGGTCAATTCCATATAACGATCCAACGACCTGCATTTTCCAATGAGAACTTTAAAAATACTGTCGTCATATTAAATGAAATTTGAAAAATTAATAAAAAATCAAATAAACTTAGAACATATCCTCATCAAATGCTGTCTAATCGATATTTTCCATTGTTTTCTGCTAAAATAAAGACATTGCAAAATTCATAGAAACCACTGAATATTTTTGTTTTTATAGAACTTTTCGAACTCGTCAATTAGGAAACGTTTCCTTAATTTTGTATGAGGCTGTACAGAGCTATTCTCGCATTATTTCGTTCTTATATTATATTGCATTCGCTGTATGTGGTACAAATGGTTCGTACCGTATGTAAAGCTCCTAGCCACTATGGTACGAAACACGAGTGCCTTGGCCACGCTCTCAGGGCCATAATAATATCTGTGCTGATAAATGAGACACATAAACGTACACGGTTCTGCCCCCAACTTCTTATTCTTATATTTTTTCTTCTTCTACTTCTCCGTCTGTGCCTTGCTTCTCTGTTGGCTGCTGCTTTTCGGTCTCCTTATGCACCCCTGAACTACCTTCGTTTTCCACCCCTCTCATCCATCCTCCGTCGCTATAACCACCTCTACCCTCTTTGGTTACCCCCTATGCACACCGTCACCTTTTTTTTGCACTCTTACCCCCACCC
>JABSMR010061453.1:0-13959 GCA_018902295.1 Dusona sp. PSUC_FEM 10030013 | reverse complement strand
TAATGAATGGTTGGCATGATTTATTTTACATGTAAAATAAATCATGCTAATCGTGCAAAGTTTGTTGAAATTGACCTTTTATCACGTCTTTACACAATAGTATCGAATGCTGAATGGGCGTGCCGTTGTTATAAATATCATACCTCGTCGTACCTTCACGAAAGGTAGAGAATTGAAGATTACGGGTTTGGTTTGTCTCTCCTCATTGATATTCTGATGGTTGGTTAAAAAATCTTTAAGTTATAGCGAGTCATATAGATCCGGGTTATATAGCGAGCGTGAGTTTCTGGTGCGTTATCGTTAAGTGGAATCTGTGCAACGATCGTTCGAATACGTTGTTCTTCCCCGCATCTCACCTATCGCGAGAGTAATATACAGTCCAGTTTTTACGAGGTATTAAATTAAACTGGGTTACAGGTGCAATAGATATAGTCGTGGAGTCAAGCCCACGTTCACGTTATCTTTTTTTTCGGGATTACAATTCAACGGTAAAACTTCGTTGTTTCGCTGTACAGCATAAACAAAAGTTTACACAATCCAGAAAGTTGCAACTTTCTCATAACGTTAATCCTGCTTCAATTAAAAACTCGTCATTAAAATAACTCAAAACTCAGCACTCCGATAACGATACTTTAAACGTATTTAAAAATCACTCTAGCTTCACTTGCTTTGTTTTTCGAGGCACTCATGGCCATACGTATTTTTACTAACAACGCGAACAAAAAATCATTACATTAAAAATCATTAATAGATACGGTGATTTCGAAGAGCTGTCAGAGAGAAGAGTGTTAATTGCACAAGTGATTACTCAAAATGATTTCGGTTCAACGATTTGTGTTGTTAGCCTTACATATACGTATGGACAGCAGTATATAGATACCTTGTTAATTACCAATAATTGTTTACCTTGATATATTTCGATCTCACGACCATAGCAATAATGCTCGATCAATAGGAATGGGTAAGCGACACATTTTATGGACGGGAATCACTTAGAGATCGTGTCAACGACTCAATTAAGTATAAATCGATGGTAGGTCGGGTTTGCAGAGGGCAAGAGACGTATAGACTGCTTTTTATACACATATGTATAAACTTGATGCCTACGCACAACCACTGTCTCACCACAAGTTGTTTCTGGCCAGAGTAACAGCAACGGAGAGCAGGTGAACGTACGAATCGTTTTTCAAATCCTGCCTCTCGCTGCTGCGGGCTATAGGTAACTTTGTACGTATATATTTCTATGTGTATATAACTAAGAGAGAATTGCATTATCCTTTTGTTCGAATCTCCATCTCACAACACATTTGCCGTAGGGTAAAATCCCTCGTGTAGGTGGATAATGTAAATAATAATAATATATCTATATACGTATATGTATAGTTGTAAGAGAGGTGAAGGACAATCGTTGTTACGAGCTTTCGTTCGCGAGAGCTCTCAACTCTGTGAGAAACATTGTTGGTTAATTCACATTAAAATTGCACGCAGTCTCCATTTCTCTCTGTCTCACTTTTTTTATATACACTCCGTCGTTTCCCTCGACATGCCACATCGCCCACGAATCACGCCGGATTCACCATTATTTATCCATGGCCATCGGTCGTGTGCACTATCTCACGATTATCTATCGACTATCTCCCAAAAGTAATGTGTACTTTTTATTTCACTTTTCGTGTATTTTTTCGTCCAAATTTTCTCATAATTTTTACGCACGTATTTTCAAAGTCTAGACATCGGTACATGCGTTCCTACTATTTTTTCATCAACGAGACACTATTTGACCTATTTTTCGTATTGGTCGAAATTTGATTTCTTTCTTGGAACATATTTTTGTATCGGTTTTTTTCGTTGACCTCGTGAAAAAAAAGATTTCGTGGGATTTTACATCCAGAAAGGATACACGAATGTACAAAACGGCATAGTTTATTGCTCGAGAGTATTGCACAACTCTTCACAGAGAGCACTAGACGCTCGTGTTCGAGCGTAGGTTAAAAAAACTATCCAATCCGATTGAATCTTATCCCAGGCCTGGGTGTTTCACACCATCCTGTTGTATATATGTGTACACTATATGTATAGTTGGGTTAAAAAAGTATCGAGACTCTCTCGTAGAGGCCTGGGTTATAGAATTGCGGTCGGTACAACGGAGCTCACGTATTATACGATGCCGCAACAAACTTTCTCCTCGAGGACGATGCACCCGCGGTATGTTCCCACTTCTCAGACCTTGCCAGTCAGCCAATCCGCGATTTCCGATGTTTCAAATTGCCAGAAATATTACTTCACAAAAAAAAAAAACAAATAACTTATCCTTCCAACCGTTTAGTCATTTATTTTTTTGGAGCCTGCTCACTTTTTTGTCTCTAAATCATTTTTAAAATACGGCTGTTAAAAAACTTCGCTGCAATCGTGAAACAGTGAGTTTTTCAGAGACGATGCGTCCCATTTCAGCAATTTTAATAAATTACGTCAAAATTTATGCCTCGTGCGAGATATTTTGCATGTTTCTCTTCTCGCTTCCAAGAATTATAAATTTCGAAATGAGCCTCAAAAATTCAGACAACGCTATTACAGATGTTGGCCAATGTTACTTCAGGACGATATCGCATCGCAGAATTCCGAATTCTACTTAGGCCCATGTCTGAACTTATCTGTAATCGAAATCAGGAAGATAATGATAAATGAAATTATGAAAAAAAATGAGCTGAAAAGAATTTCTCAAGAGATCGATAATCTGAGCTATTTCAGGACGGTATACCACGCGGCAATTTTCGTTTATGAATGGCAATGCTGTAGCGTTTCACTGTGTGTATATAGTGCGTTTACAACGAAGGGAATGAAAGAAGTGCGGCATAAATAAAACTCTGCTTATCGGTCAAACGTGATATACTCATCAACTTCTCAGTGCATATGGTTTATTTTTTGCTCTTGTTTAATGTCCGTAAATTAGAAACGTTTTTAAGCAAACGTTTTATTTTTCCCTTCCAGGAAAATTGTTTCGTTATATTTCCTTACGAATATTTATTAATCGCAACTTCGTAATATGAACGAGTAAGAAAACTAATAAGTTCAAATAATATAATCTAAATGAAAAAGTCGCGTGCATGTATACTTTCCTGGTACGATGCAGAAATTCTACAACTTGTTTGCGATTTCCCCATGCGTACGGTTTATTCCGAGAGGTCAACAGATTGCAAGGTGTACGAGCGAAAAAGAACATCATATGACAACGAAGACGAGTCACCGTGAGCGTTATCACTGAAACACGACATCCACTTGGGTTGAAAAAACTTTTATCATTTCGCGAAACCTCGTTACGTTGTATAAGCGTTGATTTAGTGACATGTTAAAAATATTGAATTAAAATAACGGATAAAGAGACGCGTAACGTAAAAATAATTGACGTTCAAATATTTGATTACCCGCCATTAGTATTAACTATTTTTAAAAATCAATACTATGAAATTAAATCAGAATAAAGAGAGTCAATCGAAAATTGCGTACATTTTAATCTTCCTTTCCAAATCTGAGTTTTTCAATATTTCAATTTCCTTACCATAAATTATGACCACGCGTCCAATTCGACCCTTCCATATTTCTTTAAACAAAAAAAAAAACGATAGCAATAAATAATATTTCATTTCATTGGAGAATGACGATTTAAATGAATTCCTAAATGGCGCAAAAGATGCACGATATGTATACAAGGAAAGTGTATGGATGGAAATGGAGCTCGAACCAGACACACCATTGAGTCACGCTTTGCGTGAATTTTGTTATTACAAGCAATATTTTATAACCACCGTTTCTCGATCTATTCACATCCCATATTTCTTTGCCTAGCTCTTTTGAAATTCCAAATGACTTTTCTATGGAACGGTTGAAACGCTGCTTCTGGAGCACGTTCGTGTGCTTTAATCATCGGTTATATATACCAAAGTAGACACATCTAGGTGCGCACTTTACAACTTCTAGGGCCATGAAAATTTCTCGCGCACGTATTTTACGTCTCACACTGTGTATATACAATAAAACTTATATATATGTGTGTATATGTGCATTTATAAACGTGCGAACTCAGCTACCGAAGCAGGATTTTATTGCCGTTTCTCTCGGTGTGGTTCAAGTACCCGCACACCGTCCCCAGGTTCGTCGCAGTCTCCGCTAAATTAGCTCTACGTCACGGTAAAAAGGTCTTGAACGAATATGTGAGAAAATCAGAAAATAATTGCTTGGAGACTATGACTCATTTTTTCATTGTTTGTCCATGAAAAGAATATCATAATACTTGTATGCATCGCTAAACTTCGATCGCAATTAAAAGCTTGCATGTCAGATCTTTGGATAAGGGAATATAAATCGATATTCATAATCATATGTATTTATAGCTCTTCAATTAGGGATTCAATTCAAGAGACTTTTTATAAACTGTAGAAGAGTAGAATTGCATAGAAACGAGTGCAATCTTCCTTTGGGTATACAGATTTTTCGACATTTTTCAAGTTGTTCAATTCAAGTAGTACGATTGAGCTGAGAAATCTTTTTTCGATGTTAAAGAAGTACGGTGGTGACTTTGTGTATGGCAGAAAAGCGAGAGGAGAGTTACATATCTGTGGGGCTTCTCGATAAAAATACACCGTGGGAGCGATGACTCTGGCGTAAAAATACATCGAAATGCAATCGCCTGTGCCCGCGTTTGTGCGAGGAGAACACAAAAGAAAAAAATTACACATGCGTGCATATATACATATATGCGTCCGCATAGAAACGATAAAACGAGAAAGTACGATACGAGAAACCTAAAAGATTAGCGGAGAGGGAAAAAAGGGAGGAATAAAAAGAAAAGGGAAAAAAACGAATTACAGATACTCGGAGGTGAGCGCATCAAAGTGTGTAGGTGGACGAACCGAGAGAGATTTGTAAACGACGAGACGAGTGAATGGGATATAAGAATTTACGAGGAGGGGTCGTGTCGCTCGAGCTATTTGAGCTGCTGGATTCTTCGACGAAGATGCCAACGATGAGAGTTCGTCACCATCGAAAATCATGTTTACGGAATTAAAATGGAACAAAAATTTTACAATCCTTCTCGATTTGTCAAACAATTACGACTTTACCCTGAAAGTATTTTTGAGCATAAATTGGATGTCAAGGAAAATAGAGAAAAAGCAGTAACGAGTTTTTTGTTGACTGAATTGATTATTTCTTTTGGAAATTAAACATCTATTTTTGTTATCAACATGTTTTCCTTATTCGATCACTTCTACAGCGTATTTTTTCCATTTTCAATAAAATTTTCGTAATTTGCAATGAAAATCGTATTTTCGTGATTTTTCAGACGGAATATGAATTCGGAGAGAACTCATTTTCAACGTTTTAATTATTACTTTCGTTATTAGTTCCACGACATTTGTTTCGAAATTTTGCTTTTTTTTCGACGAGTTTATTGCCAAATGAATGATCGTGCCCTCGTTTTTCCGGTTCCAGTGAATTTTCCGCGAGTTATCACTTACAAAATGCAGTCAGGTTTAACGGTCGTATCTCTCTTTCTCCCTCTCTCTTTGCGTTCAACGATATCAATTACATAAGTCTATAATAACATACTTGGCGAAGCGTTGCATTGCATATTTCACATAAACCCCGGGTGCGATATGTAGAAGCCCGAGAGCGATGCAGCTCAAGTATATTTGCAGCGATCGGTTATCGGGATAACGAGTGCCTACACGAGCCGACAGTTTTAATTTTCTCTCTCTCTCTCTCTCTCTTTCTTTTTCTCTCACATTGCGGTACCCCGTTTCATAATCGAGCTTGCTATATTCATGCTCTAGTCGACCATGTTGACTTTGCGAATGTTCGAGCAGGGATTTAATATCTTGAGTATTCATTATTTTCATATACGTCAGGATTAATAACACCGAAGCTTACCGTGTAAATTGTGATCAAATATGGTGATAATAAAAATTAATAATGCAAAGTATAACAGAAATTTAATGGCTGTTTTTTAAACCGAAGGTATTTTGCACTAGCTGCAAAAAGTTCTCTATTTTCCGAATAAACCTTTCGATCGCTGATAAAATACGATCGAATAAATTCATTACTGAGTAATGTATCGATCACGACTCGTCTTACAAAGTTGTAGAGAGATTGCAAAGAGATTGGTACATTTTTTATCTACGTGAACACAAAAAAATGCGTTCGATGTTTCCAATTATTTTAGCTCGCTCAGACTATTCGTTCATTTTGTACTGCAAATAAATTATTCCATTGAAGATGTCCACGCCAACAAGAACACAGCCTGATTAATTATAAAGATCTCAGAATCTTTCGACAAGAATAAAACGAAGAGTCATTCCATTCGAAAGAAATAAATAAATGTTGGAAATAAAGTTGACTACACATATCTGAACACGTTGCAAAAAACTGTATCACGTCTTTCTTACTGTAATTTATCGATGCTCGATGTTCTTACGAGGTTGCTTCTAATAAGAAATACCAATCAATGTGAAATAAGATCATCAAAGTGGTAATTATTTATCTCCGACAATTCATTATCCATATGATTCGCTCTTCCTTCGCCCCCCATCTCCAAGTTGTAGTATATATTGCTGCAATATCTTTGTACGAAGGGTAAAAAATAGCTACTTCTACAGCAGTAATTAAATGCTAATTAATTGATCGTCTATCGATTCTCTTGTATGCATATCGCGCACGTACGAGTACTATGACTTCGTGCTACTCGACTTTACATTAAAATCGAATATTCTACACGCGGACGTGTCAAGATTCAATCGAACGAAAATACAGACTTTCGATGTTTATAACATGTATGTTATTACGTGATATCGTACGGGCATATAAATTTTTTACAACCAAGCTGTCGATTCGTTCATTTCTCGTGCCTCAGAAACGTCCAGGAGCAATAGCAAACCAGTGCAAAAAGATAGAGAAAAACTGACAGAGGGGCACTCTCTGATGCACGAGTTACGGACTGCCACATTGGATGGTGCCAGTGCATGAACGACGTAAACGATGTGTATGGGCATGAGCCCCACCAGGGTCAATGACTGGAGCTGCAGAGACACACTCCATCCGCGATACAAGCAGATCACTCATACACACATCCACCTATATATCTCTCTATAGATATTCATTCATGCACATAAGACATTTCGTGTAAAATCACCTCACAGAAATTCAATACCGATGGACTTCAGTTTTAAAATAGATCGAATTACTTTAAGGAGGTGTTCTACTTTCTCAGCTTAAAGTATGATTCATTTTTCCGAATGTGATGTACACAAAATGGCCGTAGCTGGCAAAATTGTTTCCATTTCCTCTTGTTTCAAAAAAAAAAAGGAACCGGAAACAAATTTCCAGAGCTAACAAAACATAACGAAAATGTAGCCATTTTACAAGCAATGGTTTAAGATTATTATAAATCTTTACTTTTGTAGTCTCGGAGAAAACAAATGCTTCGATAATTTTTCTTATCATCGCTTTTTTTTTATTTTTGTAGTATAATCGCGCCAATTGTTTATTGGAAGAGTGCCTGACGTAAGAAGACCTATAAGAGACTCCATAGAAATAGAAATATTTGTTATTTTGCTCTATATGGATTTATCTTTGATTTGGTTCCCCGCGCAATTACGATCATATACTGTGGGCATGTAGAAATATACACACATATATTCACATATACCCCGGGCTTTTAGCGCGCGTGGGAGTTATTAAAAGCCAAACGAGCGCGAAAAGTGCAAAGCACACGGTATGAGGTTTCCTCCCATCTCTACAGGCATCCCCTGTGTTGTTGTGCTTTCTCGGGAACTTTTAACTGATCGGTGAAAGTGTTAAAAACAAGAAAATATACAGAAATACGAGAAAGAGTGCAGTTTCTCGAAAAAACATTTCGGTCTCAAGAGAATAACACTATGAGGGTTACGCCGTGGAATGAGGCGTCGATTTCGTCGCAGAAATAAAAAAAAGTCACATGTTAAGTTGGAGATAAATTTAACAAATATTTTCACAAAATTAATTTCCATGGCGCGATAATTGGTGAAAAAATTGAGCTCCTACTAAGTTATTGTAAGCAATTGTTTTTTGAGCGCAAACATTTTTACGATGATTCGCAATTGTTATTTATATTCAACAAAATATAATTAATTATCGACATTGCTTATGTTTGGCTCATTTGTATGTGGGTTTGTATACATACACGCGGTCGTAGATTGACCTCGGGTAACTTTCACCGCTGCAACGGTACGTTTGGAGTCTCCGCTATATATACTCGAAGTCGCCTTCTCTGTCTATCCCACATCGTGTTATGTCTGTACCGTTTGATATCGTATGCGCTCGTTCTCCTCGTAATTTATGTATGTTGCGTGCGATCATGGTCTTAGAGCGAGAGGAGAGGGAGAGAGAAGGAGGGAGACACACACGACCGCATGGTCAGGTACATTGTGGACAATCTCACACAAATGAGCTCTCTCCGTGTGTTCGTATGTTACATTCGCTTGATCGTTTCGTGCAAGTGCAACATGAAGGGAAAAGGGAACGGGTCAACCCTTCCATTGTTATCGGAAGGGAACAATGCTTTCTTTCTTCGTCTCCTCCAGTTCTATTTAGACAGGTTTAAGAACGCGTGTCTCGTACATTCCCATCCAAAAATTAAGTTTATGCAGAATTCGAGTTCATTTCCTCCTACTTCCGAAATTTGTATCCAAAAATGAACAAAACCGACGTTTTATTCCGCAGAATATTACCGTAAAAGAATCATCTGTCAATTACCTCTAAAAAAAAATTCCAACGAATCTCTTTACCAGTATTTGCGTTAAAAATTCAAATGGTAGACCTTTGTATTCAGGCACGCCTGCGATAGATCGAGAGGGATTGATCCTGTCTATATGTAACGATCTGCGAGGCTTCTCCGTTTCGTTGCATCACGAAAAATCGTGACGCGGAAGCTGTCGAGATTATTCACGAGATGTTCAGTACATATATAGCAAAGTTACGTTTAGACTCTAACGTCTCATCTGATTATCCACTGGGAACAAAGAGCGAAGTAAGAAAAAAAAATACTAAGATGGAAATGTAGGTTGAAATGCTAATAGTCATTTTTTCGTAATGAAAATCATTTCAGATACGTCGTTGATTTCTATTAAAGATTTGAACAGTCAAATGTCTCGTATAGTATTTTTTTAACCTCGATTTTAACAATTTGGATGCATTTATGTATAGACAAGCAAATACACCATAGAAACTATCGTAAATGGTTGATACCGTCCCCGCTGGCCAGTACCGAGGGCCAACGTCGTCGTAACAGTAGGTCACTAGTGAAAGTGACTAGGAGTGAGATGATTGCAGTAGTAGCTGCAACGGGAATCGCGCACGGCCCGAGGGTTAAGAGAACCATAGAAGCGTGAAGAGGAGAGGAGAGGAGAGAGAGAGAGAGAGAGAGGAAAGGGAACGACGATGAATCGTGAGTTTTCGCTTCCTGGTGTACCGAGAGAGTCGACGGCCTACGACGTTGTCTATACTCCGTTATTGCAACCACTATCTCTCGCACGAACCACTCTTGCTTTCTTCTAATAATTGACTTTGCCGCTCCACTCGATGCACACTTCTCGCTCTTCCGTTCTCTCTTTTACTACGCCTTTCTATCAGCCTCGACAGCCAGCCTAACATTTTTTTCCTTCAAATTACACTTTCGTTCAACTCACTGCTCTTTTAAGGCTTCCAAATCGTATATAAATAAACTGCTTGATATCATTGAAAAATCACATTTTTCTTGGTATTAGTTGCAATGGAAATAAAAGGTAATTTCGAAATTGTCAGGAATCGGGATCATACTTTTCCATTTCGGAAACAGTCCTTATATATTTAGTAGCTAAATTAATAATTACGTTACACATTTCTTATTATTCGATGATTTATTAGGAAAATGCAAATATTTGGCGAAATACATTTCGCGTTATTATCAAATTTCTCGTCTACTTTTATTTTTCGCTCGGATTATTTTCAGCGTCTTTCGTTTGCTATTAAATAAAGCAACAGCATTTAATCGATTTTAATTCAATCGAATTTGAAAGCTCAATTGATATTTATCAAATTTAATTTCGAGAAAAGCTTCCTAAGGGTTAGCCATAAAGTATGTTCATTTAATTAGATATTCTGACTGAAAATTACAGGAAGTTGAATTCTTTTAAAGAAATTGCAACCACTGATAAAAGATTGTTTCCAAAATAGCTTTGATTTGTGTACTCGTTCACCAGATTGATTTTAAGCGAAATTAGCAAATCCGTTATTGTTAGGAATTCGGTCGAAATGGTATTGTCATTTTGGAAGCTTCGAAACGCATAATGATCGAGTACGAGATGGAAATCTTTTTTCTTTTTTCGTACTACCGTACTGCTTGTCTGAAAACAATGTTTATGGATGGTCAGATAAGATAATAATTGGTGGATGAAAAAGTTGTAATATTGAGAACAGAGAATTTATCAAACCAATCGATCAATAATGTGCCTTCAAATAAATAGCTATCGGAACACTTTTCCTATAGTTGAAACCCGCCAAAATGAAGCTCCAAATAACGATTGTTATTTTGTGACTATATATAAATCGCCAATCGTAAATACTGGATGAATGTTGCAGGGTAGTTGAAAGATCATGACATTTCGCCCTGCACTTTCGCCACTTTGGCCTTCGTATACATCAGTCGCACGTAATAAATACACGAGCATGGTTTGAATTTCCGTTTCAGTCTCATAGAGTCCATATTTTCAATGGTTGATGGATCTTTTTTGCGGTTCCTATAAACGTGTACATATGCACATACATAACGACATGTGCGAAAGTTTACATTGGCACAGGTTCGAGCTGTTCTCGGCCTTATACTTGTCCGCTGTGTTCTCTGCGCTCGGTAGTTCCATCGAAGGAAGTCAGTGGAGCTTGTCTCTCGGCTTTTCGTATTACGAGACGAGCGAGAGAGTTGAGGGCAGCCTGAGGCAATGTGGAATAAAGCCTAAATGGCTTAGCTGGCACTTACCCTTAACGCCACGCGGTATTTCCGTCGACGTGAGCGTTCGCCCTCGTCATTATTTATGCTTCTCGTGGGTTTCTCGCGCATCCACGAATGCACGCACATCAACATATATATGCACATAGACATACGTGCATATATATTTAATGGATAAGCGAAGTACAACGAGTATTCGATCGTAAATGCTGTGGGATCACAAGACGCACGAACCAAGACCGTTCACCGGACTTGTTGCTCGTTTTACGATCGCCGGAACCAGTTAAGGTTTTTTTTCTCCTTTCGTTCAAATGGCAAACGGTGTAATACCAGAGAGTCTGGGAGTATGGAATCGAAACCGGAAATGCGATATCGTTGCTTGTAGGAATATATTTCCGAGGAAATCAATCGGAATATACGAAATTACGTAAGCAAAAGGAAGACGTGGAAGTAAATGAAGGTTGAGTCAAGATGGCTGAAATAGCGAACCTAAAGCATTCAATTTCCTGTTAATAATTGTGTTTAATTCAATAGCACGGTTCTTCATGCCAGTGGGTTAATCGTTATGAGATATAACGAAACGAAAATGAAACGAATAGTCGATAGCAGTTTTCCCTGTCTCCCTGAGAGTCGTCGCAAGACAGAACTACTCTATATACGTTATACGTGTCAAGCATGTCGTGTACATCAGTGATGAACCGTGGCGGATGTTGAACAAGAATGATAAAGTACCCTTGTCCATGTTTCTCTCTTCCTCTCCACCTCTTCGTAACAAAGTGTGAAAACTCGCTCCCTCCGGGATCGGATTTCACTTTACTATTTTCATCTTTTTCCCTATTTCCATTCTACACTTCAATCCCATTCCATTCCGTCTCTCTTAGGTCTTCTTAATCCTTTGAGCTCCACAAACCGGCTCAGTCTCTTCTACATCTCGACTCAATGATCAATAGTAACATGAAGAGAAATTACGAGTGACCGAGTTGAAATATTAAAAAGCGAAAATACCGAGGAAGGAAAAGGGATTATGAAGAAAAAAAATTGTAATAATACTCATTCGAGCATCACGTACAGTAATGAAAAGAAACGTATGATTTCTGATTGTTACGTCGCACAGTCGCAGAATTATTCTACAGTTATTAAACTACCACGAAATCCGCGAAAACAGAGGAATCGAAACTTATGTTTCTTATGGCGATGAATGTATGGCTTCTTAAAATAAAATGAACCTGATCTTGGACTGGGATGCCTTGTATTACACTTAATAAAATGTAATCTACTACCATATCTCATCCACCGTATTGGGTTTCTTTGGGTCTGTAGCGGAAAACCAGATGAAAGTCAATAGCGTGCGCGAAAATCGCATGTAATTTCGTGCCTTTAATAATTATTCCAGTTAACAGACGTTCCCAACTCGTGGGAAGGATCGTGACTTAGTTGGAAAAGTGTAAAATTGTGCGAGTCGTATCCTGTGAGTGGGCCGTGGAGGAAAACTTGCGTAACCCTCGATTTGACCGGCCGAATCACCGATTAGTGGGGGCTCGGTATTTCTTTTTTGACAAGTTAATTATTATTTATTTATATAGTCAAATTATCATTTATCGCATTTACGAGCAGATCCGTGGAGGGAATTGATACTGATCACGTTAACTTTGTAAAAACGTGTAGGATCCCAGCCAAGTACAAGTTTTTCTCTCGAAGTAAAATTCTCATGCGCGATTTTCTTTTCCCGTTGATATATTAACTTCGTTATGATTTTGTCTCGAGCGTATTATTCTGTTATTTCTGTCATTCTTTGTATGTAATATTTTTCATTAAACCTCGAGGACGACCTTAAGTCCCGAAATTATACAATAAAAAATCAAATTAATTATTGATATTTACAGCTCGCGCAGTGCTCAATTATTTCCTGGATTGACCCCGTCCCTCTCGCTGAAATAGCTGGTCATCGTTTTCTCTCTTCCTCCCGTTCAGTCACTTCGGCGGCTGACGCCGAAATAAAGAAAAAAAAAATAAAAACAAATCAACGTGGAAAAGAAGAACAAACTTTTGTGGCATTCGTGCTATAAATTTCCGTCACTGTTTATATGGTTTATTACTTGAATTTTAACCCAGCGTACATGATATACATGTGGCTATGTAAAGATACAAAGTTTTGGGGTAAAAATAGATATTTGCACTGATACTCAATCATTTGATCATGTAGCTCAACGCGAATGTCGAACAATGTACTGGACTAGTGTACTCTGGCTGATGCTTGATTAATTTTGTATACGAGACCAAAGAGGGTTGATGTGTTCCCTGTGTAGTTCACTGGCTATGATTCTTAACCGGATTTTCCTCAGCACTTGTTCTATACGTTCTATCATCGCTACGGTATATCTAAGGCTTTGTTGACTCTATACCCTCGAGGTTTTACTAAAATAAGGGGAAGAGAAAAAGAGACAGAGAAAGACAAGGCAAGGGAGAGAGACATTCGTATGGATTTTCTAGACCAAGAATAACATATGTTTTTTTTTGTCATCATTGAGGGTTCCTTCCCATCGCATTTCTATTATTACAACTACAACGCTGGCGACCAACTTGGTTGTCCCGATTCAACGACATCGATCCGGCAAACACATTATGAGAGTCATTCGTCATTTATGGATTCCATCAATGTCGGTCGATTATTTTGGTTTCACATTTTTTACCTATTTTCCAATTAATTCTAACCAAGGATTAATCAAGTACACACAAATAATTTGTATTCTTTAATCACGGTGATTATACAATTCGGAGCTAAAGCACAAGTGTTATTTTCAATTATGACTCCATGCTTAAAAATAAATGATTAGAACGCATTAATACACAGTAGCAATGATATACACGGAAAGAAAATAATATTAAAAATTACTATGGAATCATAGTTTTCTGGTCATATGTCGACTCTCTGAGGATTTTTAGCAAAA
>JABSMR010061342.1:0-13967 GCA_018902295.1 Dusona sp. PSUC_FEM 10030013 | reverse complement strand
ATAATTAATTAAAATAATAATTATACAACTTCGAAATTTGTTTAACAATTAACAATCTTAAAACTTAAATCAGAGACGTCAATTAATGATTTACTGCACACAGGAGCGGTGAAGTAACTCTTGGTCATCCAAAGTTATATATTTAGACTCTTAATCAATGGGTCTGAGAAATACGATAACCTCCACTGTGTGCGAAGTAACGGATCACACAACATCATGAAACTGACTTGACTCAGTTCCATCCCATTCGAAGTTTTCAGGATTTCTCCAATTTCATGTTTTTCTATTATTTTTTATATGGCGAATTTAAAACTTGGACTTATTTGCTTCGTAATTTGCATTGCGCAAATGTGAACTATTAAAAATTGTGGCAGAAACAACATTTTCGAATATTAACGTAATTTATAAAATTAAATGCGAATTTTTAACAGCTGAATAAAAAAAAAGGCTCGAAAGAAGAGAATAAACGAGTCAGTAATTCTTTACCCACTGATTTTCGTTGACGAATGTGAAATCTACTTTATCGTTATTTTGTGGATGAAAAAGAAATTCTACATTGTCGATTGTGAGAAAAGAAATCTTTTTTATCTACAGAGCAATGTTAATAGAGCAATTATTATGAAATTTCAGTTTGATCGCAACTACGAAGATTATCACGATTTACTGGTTTGTGCAATGGTTTTTAATGATTTTTGTGAAAGTATTATTTTTCTTTTGTTTTTTAATTATTCGGGTACAATTTGATTTGAATAAATCACGAAATGCCCTCCAAGGCAAACGAGATTTTACGTGGGTGAAGGGCGGAGATAAATATGCGACTAATAGGGACATGCGAGAGATGGAATCCCTGACTCATTTAGTTCGCACTGAGTAGTGCACTATTTCGTAATGCGCACATTATAAAAATATAAATTGCAACGAAGATAAATGCCATTTATGGTAAGAAAAATTGTCTCGGGATAAATATTTTGCAGACCAGAATATTATAATCAAAATATTTGTTCTCAATCGTAATAATATTTCGTTCAAAATTAGGGTAACGTGTCATTATTGGGAATGAAAAATTATCAACTCGTTGAGAAACGGTGACAATCGCCCACTCATTCTTCTGGCTCAATTATCATGATTGGAACAATTGTTGTCGATTAAACTGTGAGTTGACCACAGAGACAATCACTGTTCCGTGTAGATTTTAATTATGAAAAAATAAACATAATGGCTGCAGTTTCAATTCTTTATTTCTATTTTCATATTATATCAATTTCCAGCTGGAAAAACGAGTTTATTAACAACTCATTAAAAATTCGAGACAAAAATTTAGGAAATCGTTTTTCATTCACACCGAAGTTTGAATTATTAAGAAAATTATATCACCATTTGAAAGATCGACACCCTCATCCTATGGTCCCTTGTGGAGGTGATTTAAAAAAATCAAAAAATTTCAAATCGCTATAATGCAGCGAAAGATTATTGTACAGGAATTCGATGAGGACGTTTTTCAGAACTTTTTGGTAGAATTAGAAAGTGGCATTGGGGTTGGCCCGATAGCTCGATTAGTTCTAAGCGACAGGTTTTAAAAATCAGCAAAAAAAGAAACGAGTATGGAAAGATTTGTGAAAGTCAACCGAAACCTTTAAATGTTCGCCAAAAATGTAGACATTTCAAAAAGTCAAACGTCATTTTAACGGGAATTCGAATACGAATCGAATGAGCATCATTTGGAGTCTCGACTTCAAGTGAAAAAATACTTGTCGGTAATTTTTAGACGTTCGTCAAAATGTTAAAAAAAAGTTGATTTTTAATATTTTTTTGAACGGCTAATTTTCGTGTATTTTGATCCAAACGCATCGGCCAATTTTTCTTTTCATCAAAATTTCGGGAAAAAATCTCAAACACCATTTCTTCCGGTACTTTTTCGACGTTATCGTTTTTTTTTTTCAACAATTCTCTGGAAATCTAATGAAAAAACGAAGACTTGACTTTTTTTTGATATTTCCAAAATCTTGATTTTTAAGGAAATTAGAGCATTTTGAAAATTGAAAAAATATCATTCCCTTTCGGGACGTTTATGAACACGATTTCTGTAAATCACTAAATTCAGCATTTTCAAGTAGTCATTACAACGTATTGAATCGAGAAGTACGTGTGGTGATTGGACTCTCGGAGAGAATGAAGGCAAACGTTAAAAATGGATTTGGTTTCGCCCCGATATTATAATTTCGGTTTTACTGCAATTGGAGTTTATTTTATCGTTGTTAAAGCAATTTTCTTAATGAGAAAATGTCTTCGAAAAGTCCTACAGTACCATAGTAGCCGGGTAGCATGTCGTCACATTTATTAAAGTTTACGCATGCACGAACGCTCGAAATATTACAAAACGTACGATACGAGTTATTAAATTTTAGCACAGTCTGTGTTTCTGTACTCGCACACAAACGCTTGTAAATTCGCAATGTACCATAGCAACTTTTTGAACAGTAGAAAGGCGATTTCGGCGATCGCGTACAAACGCTCGAATTTTTACGTCTCACTGTCATTTTTTCCCATAGAAATATAGTCCTAATTTTGATAATTCTAGAATCCATGCATAAATGAATATGGAATGATTCAAAATTGACTATTTTACATTGTAAAATGTAATTAATCACGGTATTAATAATTGCGACACGCGGTTATTAAATTCTGAAAATCTTATTTACGCGGTATTTACTCCGAAAATGACTTCGCAGTATTTCGGAATATTTACTCCGAAAATGACTTCGCCGTATTTCGGCATATTTACTCCGAAAATTAATTTCGGAGTAAAGGAATTTTGACACTTTTTTGCGAGTAAAATCGGTCATTTAGAATATTTGATTTTGTATGAACGCAGAAGTGACAATATTTTCGGGTAAAACTTCACAAAAGTGACGAAATAAGGCAATTTTTGAAGGCATTTTGTCTGTGTCTGATTTATCAATCGATATTATACGAACACAGATATATTTCGAAGGCTTTTTGAAGCAAGAGTTCGAAGAAAATGGATTTAAGTTTTAGGCACGAAAATAAACGAAGCTTTTTTGATATTAGTTTATTTCAGGGATAATACTGGTGCGTTCGAAACTAGTTAGCGAGAGGAAGTCGCCTCGTGGTTAGGTACGAGAAGACAGATCAAACGTGAGAGTCCCGTGAGACAAAGTGAGGCAAGGATGGAAATAATGGCTTTGACCCAAGAATGACAGTACTCCACGAGAAAGAAACGACAATAATAAATCACAAAGACTGAAAATTAAACAAACTGCATCGTTATGTATCTGCATCCTATTTCCTGCCTAGAATATTTATAAATAAAAGTTACTATTTCAATATTGTGTGAATTAATTCAAATTGAAATCGATATTTTGGTTTTCTTTCCTTTTTAAATTTCCTCCGAACACCATGTCTGGGTTTTTACGATCGAATCCCTTCACTTTTAGCTCTTTTGCCCTATCCAAGTACTCGCTCCGCTCGAAGTTAGAAAATAATTATTGTTCTCACCCTTTGAAGCGTGGTGAGACAACAAACATGGCCCCACCTTTTTGTTGTGCAGTTTTTTTGAGTATTAAGCTACGTTTTAAGCAACGGATGACAGATTTTCCATTTCTACATGGTCCCTAGAACATTGATAAATGTAAAAAGAAGATAAGTACAGACTCGGAAGAAGGCAACTCATCCAGTTGTGAGGAATCATAAACAATGATGTCTCGCGAAATCTGGCCGAAATCGACCGATTAGTTGGCGAGATATCGCCGAAAAACGGTTATGGCTTTAAGGGGTGTAACTCCGTCTAGAATTGTCTCACAGACAATAGCGTGATGATTTTTTTCGTAGCAGGGAATATCTTTTTTGCTGCCGCATCGCTAAGTGTGTCAATTTTTTCGAAACATCGACTTTTCGACAACATTGCGACGCTGCATTTCACACTTTTTTACAAACTCCGTTGCTAATCAGTGACTTGGCGTCCGATCATAGCGAGACCAATCTCATTCGAAAGCTGGTAAAATAAGCTAAAAATTATTGTACTTTGCTGTCGTTGAATCGCTTAATTTGCGCCCGAAAATTCGTACTTTTTCATGAAAAAATGTATTTTCTATTAATCTACGATGAAAATCGCGATGGCAATTTTTTTACACACTTAATACCCTCCAAAGAATGATACAGAATTTTTTCAAAATTTTTCGTCCCGTGGTTTTTGTTTAAAAAAAATAAAGAGGCAATAATTTTTGTTCCGGATCCAAACTAACAATTGTTTTAACTGAAAGTGCTCATTATTTTTGAATTTTGAGTCCAAATTCATGATCAGCGATCCCAAAAACTTTGGTATGCAAAATTTCAAGTAAATCGGATGTAACGAATGTTCAAAATCTTGAGATGTTTAATTTTTTGCCGATTTCCTATCGCATTGCAAAGTCCCCTTGAAATTGTAAGTTTTTTAATGATTTTACGGTATAACGTATGCACAAAACATCGTAAACAATAACTCCAGATAATTTGAACTGCGTGAGATGACGAATGAGATCTCGTAAAGCGCTGAAAGGATGCAGTGTGTATTGAGTAATTGAACCTCTTATATTAGCTCGGAAAAACCTTCTCGAACGCCTCTATTAATTCTCATCTCTCCCTTTCTAAAGCATTTCGAGACACATATTGCACTATAACTCGTCGTGTGATATTTATAAAGCACGTGTAATCCTTCTCCTTAACGTGTTTGCGTTGGTTAAACCGGAATTATCGTACTCATTTCTTGCGAATATTGCAGTCTCTCGAAGATGTTGCAACAAGTTCAATTTGTTTTCTTTCATTTTCTATCATTTTGCTCCCTGTCGATAAGCGAATATTTTCATAATTTTACATATTCGAACAAAGTACGAGTTAAACGTTGATTTTGTCATTCGCGTCCTTAAAATCCCATCTCTTTTTGGGGAACTATTTTTTTTTAGCGAAAATTAAAGAAAAACAGCTTTTTTGCATTCCAATGACATTTTTTGCCTTTCGTCGATATTCAAATAATTATTTGAAAAAACTTACATCCTGGAGATGAACCTTTAGCCATAGTGATTCTGTATGGTTGATACGTTGGTCCTGGCAGGACTTTTCCATACATTGATCTATCCATCGCCATTTTTAACACTGAATTTGGATGATTTGTGTGTTTTTTTTTATTGTTTCAATTTTATTAATCACGAAATAAAGTTTGATCGTTGGATATTTTTTAATTGGAATTAATCATGATTGATTTTCTTGTGGATTTACGAGTGAATTTTACAGACAAAATGTTACGTTCTCACGCACATTAATTTTTTCCAATTGATTTTAAATTATTTACGAAAAAAGTCCAATCAGTTTCGATGTTTCGATTTTTAAATGAGAGACTTGCTCTGCTAGAAAAAGATGTTCGAGTGTTTTAGAACACTCGAGAGTATAACATTCGCCGGTTTATCGTGTCTCACTCTTGATCCCTATACACAGTTTTCTTTAAATAAACCCGGAGAGTCGTTCACGCTTGTGTGTGACCGACAATTCTCGCGGCCATCTAGTGTTCTTGAACACACGAAAAAAACAACAACTTCACGATTGATTAGTTTGCGAAGAACTGGTCAAGAATGTCTTTTTATTGCACGAGACTATCGTCAAAGTTCACGAATACTTGAAACCGGATTTAAAAAATTATTACACACAACAGAATATAGAAAAATCATATTGCGATTACGTCAATGAAAACTGGTCGAAATTCGATGAAATAAAATGAATTATATGTTAATTAAATTCCGATCACAGCGATGAATTTCGATTTTACACGAAACGTTTTATTCAACGTTCAGACAGTTTTTTCTTAAGTTCTGGAATATTTATAATTTCGATTCAAGTTAACCTTGAATCAATTAAAAATCGCCGACCGAATTGAATAAGTTTTAATTTAAAATCTTCATTCCATCGATTTTTTCCCCACCGTTCGATCAATGGAAATTTAAAAGAAGTTTGAGAAAAGATACGAAAAAAAAATGTAAAAACTGAAGCGCGAAACACGAGTTAATTAAATGAGATTTTACACAAAAAAATCGTCTCCATTTTTCACATTTTCTTTGATGTAAATATAAATGAACCTTGAGCAAAAAATAAGATATAAATGTGTTAAAAATGCGTAACGTAGCACGAGGTTTGTTGAGCCACTTGTTGACTCGATGGCTCGTGGAAAATGAAAAGCTCGCGATCTCGTGCGCAACAACACACCGTAACCCCCTCCTGACGAGTGTGTATACAACAGTAACGTCGAGAGGGAGGTTGATGACTCTCGACGATGGTCCAGTGTATATTCGGATCGTCTAGTAAACCCCAATTATTTAGGCAAGTAGTCTCGTTAGCTTTTTCTATTAAAATTTCTATTGTTATTACAAGATTTCTTTATTTTCCTTGTCTTTTACAAAGCCGAAGATTTCTCGAAGCAAAATGAATTTTATTATTTCTTTTTATTGGCGCGAAATTATCTGACGAATTATCGATTAATTTGAAAAAAATTATCGTAGTATTTTTGCACCATTTTTCCACTCATTTTATTAAATTGTTTATTGATGTTATTAATATTTAATGGGACGAAAGATAATAACGAGAATTATCCATTAATTTTAAACATTTTTTTCTATTTTTACTGAATTTGAACATTTATTTGTTCATTCCCTCATTCATTCGATTAATCATAATTAATTTCGAATTAGCTCACGATCGTCTTTCGAATTATCGACGAAGTTATCGCAACATTTTCTCGCATTTAGTTATTCTATTTTCCTTGACGATTTTAGAATTTTTCAGTTTCCGGGATAGAAAAATAACTCAGTTATTTTAAATGGGGAAATCGAGTCGGTATTTTTTTTCAATGGTAAGAGAGAAGACGATTCTTAGAGAACAGTAGGAACGTTTGTGAGAAGAACGAACAAATGAGACTAGATATATTTAAGTCACGCCTTCGCTCAATTCGAGAAATCTTTAGTTTTTCCTTTCTCCTCTCGTTGTTGCTGTCTCTTCCTCTTTCTTTCTTTCTCTCTCTATCTCTCTCTTTCTTTCTCAGGAGCTTCGAAGCACCGGTGACTAAATATAAGCGTGTTCTCTGGCACGCGACACGACAGACCCGCATTATTGTCCCTTGCTCTTGTTTCAATTGAAAATTCACGTTTATTTACGGGTAAAAGTAAATTAAGTAAGGGATGAATCATTTTCGGCGATACAAATAAAAAAAGCTGTGCATTTTTCGATTATTTATATTCCGTATTTTTTCAACACAACTCACAGAACTTTCGGCTTTTCGAATCGTGTCAATTCATACGAATTGGCGAGCCTACAAAATCTTGTAGACGATAAACACAGCGCTTTCAAAACAAAACACGTTTGAAATTACCGCGAAAATGAAAATTAAAGTTCCGTTGCAACGCGACATAAACTATGATATGCATTTTTCCGTGCATTGTTATAAATGCCGAAAAGAAATGTTTCGATGTATTAAGGGAGAAAAGACTTTGAACCGTTTGTGTAGCGATCAAAATAGATTACAAACAATATTTGATGACGTTCTAACATTTTGCTTCGCAACATTTGATTTTGAGGTTAAAGTGTCAAGAATTTTTTCAACTCACCCAAATCGTCCATTGTTTCGCGTCCAGTGGGTTCCTCCTGGACTCGGAAAAATATCACAAATCACAAATATCTTTTTAGCACTCGCGCACGTTTATTCAACAGCGATTTAATTCGCATCGATTGAAAAAAAATCGAAAGATTATCGCGAATATGAACTCGAGTGATTTTCTAGCCGCGATCACTTCGACAGGGCTGGGACGTGAAAAAATTCTAACATGGTGGAGAGTTGCGTTTCTGGGAATTTCTGCCGCGCCTAAGCGTCAAATAAACAAACAAATCTTCGAAATCCTTCGAATCACGGTTTATATTTATAATCAATAAATTATTTAAAAATCTCGAAAAAAATAAAAAATAGAAATGACAGAATTTTCGTTCTTTTCTGTTTTGGAGAACTAACGTGTTTATTTTTTCATGCAATTCGCCGCAGCGACTTTTTTGCCCTTTGGTGAGCGCATGCGCGTGACAACAGTCAATATTGAGGTTAGGAACTGCATTTTTTCAAACCTTTGTTTATTTACCCGCGTCCGATGCACCTCACCGATCACTGTCAAAAGAAATGGCACTTGTTTTTGGTTTTTGTTTCTTTTTTTTCAAATCTTTTTTCGAAAATGGAAAAGGACATTCTGACGAACGAATGAATTGAGAAATGTAAATCTTTCCCGGCAATTTCGAGCACCGGTGTCGTTCACATTTTTGCCACAATATGCCTGTACTTTTTTGATGCGTCATGTGATGTGACATGTGACCTACAGGCATCTTTGCCGAGGTCGTCTAGCTGTTTAGCACAAATAGGAAATAAGAAGTTATCCCGTCATATATGGCAAAGCTCGTACAAGATCGAACGAATAAAATTTAATTGACAAAACGTAATATTTTTGTTATTATTATTCCCTGATTTTTATTAAATTATTCCGATTCTTCTAGCACACAGACGATAATTTTGCATAAATATTCCGCAGAGTTCAACAAGACTAAAAATTGTAATGCTTAAATTGTGTGTTCAAACAATAAGAAACAAATGTAAATTGTATTTAAAAAACTACGCAGCGCGCAGTAAGTCAATCAGTTTTGCAAGGTCACGTGTTTTTTTTTTGATAAGATAAGATTTATCAGTTCCATTTTATCCGATGATATGTTGTTTTCTACTTCACATCCCTTCTGACAACGCGTCGGTTCTGTTCGTAACTGTGAAAATAAGTTTTCTACACTCAATTAAAATAAATATTAATTTCACATAAATTTTTATTTCTCGTCGTAAGATTCCCAAAATAATATGGCTGCAGCACTTCCAACGGAGAGTTTGAAAATAGAGGAGAGAGTTCTGCATACTCCTTCACTTGAGGAAGTTAAAAATGGTTAGTGAAATAAACAATAATTTGTATATTTTGTGTTATTAAATCTAGAAGTGCATTCTTGGGTCGGAAAGATCGAAAAAAAAAAATATTTTGCCTGTACACACGTGATCATGAGAGTACGGTCTTCGATTTGAAAAAAAAATCTCAATAGACCCAGTTTTCTGGAAACTGTAAACACTAGTTGGTCCGGTTTCACAGACGCAGTGTTTACCAGTAGGCAGTGGAAAAATGTGTGTACTCTTTGGGTTCCACTTTTGAAAATAAAAGAAATAAAAACAATTATTAGTTTAATTCAAGTTTTGAGGCTTTCACGACCGTTTTTATTGTGAAAACGGCGTCCATCCGGAAGCCTTGTTCCACAATTATTAATTTGTTTTTTTTTTATTTTGATTTGATTGAGTGAAGGATTTTTATGAAAACATAAGAATTCTCATAATTTCAGTGTTCGTTCCCGCATTGTTGAATAATTTTGCTGAATGTACTGTCGAAGTGGTAGACTGTCCGGATCTTACAAAATCACCGTTCGGTTTGGCAGATTCAGGTATTTGCAAAACATTTTATATTCTTGGATCGACAGGAAAAAAGAAAAAAAATTTTCAAGCTACAAACTTATGTAAAAAAATCTATGCTCTTTGTCATATTTAAAATGCACAATTAAAAGTTGACCAATTAAATAACAAAGCTGGGCAAACGGTATTTCAATTTCTCTGGAAATAAGAATCAAAAGATTTTCCCAGGCTTTGGAGGCAAACCTTCAATTTTGGAAATCGGCGGTCCAGCATTTTTGCTTCCTCTTGTTCAGAGAGATAAACTCTACGACGTGAGGCCAATATTGAAGAGATTAAATTATGGAGACAAAGCATTTGTCGTTGGAGCCGGGGCTGGGCCGTGGCCTTATCTTTCTCGCAATGCCGAAGTACGAATGAATAATAATTCAGACTTGTTAAACAATATCGAGTGTATTATTTAACGCAAAATATTAATCGAAAAGTATTGATAATTTTCAGATGATGATGAACGTGTCGTTCGGCCCAGGTTCCCTGCTCAAGAACGAGACACGACTGGCTTGGGTGGATAAAGAGGAAAAATGCGTATTGGAAGATTCCATCGGAAGTGACACGAGATGTGCCCTCTTGGCAAATCTTTATGCGAGCCAAGGAAAAGCTGGAAAAGTTTTGCGAGTCCATGCTAAGAAAAGAACAGGAGATCTTGATTTTATAGCAACAATGCAAAAGGCATTGGCAGCGGAGTACACTGATAAGTTAGTCGGTTAGTATTTTTCTTCGTGAGAAGATAAAATATCTTATCGTTGAGGAATTGTGCACTAGAAATTCAAGATTGCGCAATAACATTAATTTTCTTATTCAACGCGATGATATAATCGGAACATGATTTTTATACTTCATTTTGCAGGTATGGGAGGTGGATTTTTATTGAAAGAAGGCAAAGTGCATCAGCACGTTATGCGAGATTTTTCGAAAACTCCTATAAAAAATGTAACCGATTTGAACAATTGGCTACGTTTTTATAACATGTCTGCACCTCTTGTCGCTCTTGGAACTTTCGTTTCCGCCGAAACTGAGCTCGATCTGAGAGTCCAACATTTCCATAGTTTTGGTAATCAAGGCGAAGGGGGACATTATCATTACGACACGACTCCCGACACCGTCGAGTATTTGGGATATTTCAACGTTTGTGAAAAACTCTATCGTATTGATCAGACACCGGAAAAACTTAAATTTGGCAAGGATTGATAAGGAACGATCGGTGAAAAAAAAATAAACGTGAGAAATATTATCAGTGATTAGAAAAAGTGACTGCTTCTGATATTCCTGGTGAATTTTTCTATTAACGACATAATACGATCTTACGAAGAAAAAATGATTGACAATTTTTTACATTTAAATTTGTTATTAATTTTATACGATTCTGATGCAAATTTCTAATTTTGTTAATTAATTAATAAATTCCATTTGACTATTAAATCCTTCGGTATATAAAAATCTATATTTTTACATGTCCAAAAAAATGAGATACAAATGAAACGATCTCTTGCATGCAAATTGGCGAACTGTTGAGAGAAAAATAAATATTTATGTTGTAAAGCCTTTTGTCACGACTCCATGTGTGCTTCCTAATTTCGAGGTATGTTGACACGATGTTTATGCTGCAGAACTATCGTTATCTCTGATTACGCAACGTTCGACTATAACGTACGAAAGTCATTTTTCGTCTATTCTAATTCTTCATTTTCTCAGCAACGATGAAAAACTCACGGATGCATAGTCGAGGAGATTTATCTGAAGAATCCTATGAAAATGTCGAACGAGATGATTTTTTCATATTTTTCTCGTTTCCAATGGCATAGGCGAAACGAAAGTTGGAGCACAGAGTCATTACTTTTAAATCCTCACTAAGCTTCTTGACGTACGTTTAAGCCGTATGTTAATTGTCGTCTCTGAGTTCGATCGTTTTGTTGACCAGATGTATCGGAGAGTCCAGTAGGCTGATGAATGTCTTTCTTAGACGACGAACATTAATTTCATCTCGTAAACGACGTCCTCGACAATAATCAACCTCTAGTTTCATGCTTATCGTCCAAAAAATCGTGGAAAATCCATTTTTGACAAGAAAAATAAGAAAATTACACAATGAAGTTTAACATCGAACGCACAACATCTTACAATAGTATTCATCCCGAATATCAGTATACCGAACAATTCGACAATAACGTAGAATCCTATCGCGATGGTACCAAGTGGTTTGGCATTTTGCTCGCGTTTATATCAGGCGCTTTCTTCACCATTAGCTCAGGCCTCGTAAAAGCAATAAGAAACGTCGACCCTATGGTTTTGCTTGGTATCAGAGCGTGTCTACAAATGTTCGTTATGATGATGTGTGCATGCAGAGCTAATCAGAGCCTCTTTGGACCAAAAGGCTCGAGGATGCTTCTTCATTTACAGGTGAGTTTTGAAGAAAAAATGAAAAATTGAATGAATTCTTATGAATTTATCATTAATTAGCCATCGATTTGAATTTCAGGGAATTGTTGGAGGTGCTACTCTGGCGCTTTTGTACTACAGCTTCCGGAAGTTACCTCTTGGTGACGCAACGACTATTATCTTCAGTTCCCCAGTCATCGTAATCGTCATGTCTTTTCTTATACTTAAGGAACCATGTGGTTTTTTAAGGGTAGTTGTAATATGTGCATTGCTCGCTGGAGTCGTTTTGGTCTCGAGGCCACCTTTCATCTTTGAGGTAATATTTCGAGTCGTGAAAAATCATGAAAATGAATAAAATATGAAAATGAATGAATGTATAGAAGTGATAATAATTGTTTTCGAATGATTTTGTCGCAGACTCACAGAGAAATTCCGTACGACATGATGGGTTACGTGTTCGCGATCCTAGCGACATTTTTCACAGCCCTGAACATCGTGGTGATGAGAAAATGTTCGGAGATCCATTTTTCGGTGCTGGTATTCAATTTATCAGCATGGATATTGGGATCGGCAATACTTTTCTTTTTCTTCGTATCGGAGGCTCATCAGCACATCGACATGTTTCCTCGGGACTGGGTGACCTGGGGATTAATATTTATGGTCGCTATAACGGGGCTCTCGGGTCAGGTGTTGGTGACTAAAGCGCTGAAAATCGAGGGGGCAGGAAAGGTATCGGTGACTCGATCCCTCGACATAATTCTTGCTTATATAATTCAAGTTTATTTTTTCGGTGAAGTGCCTACGGAGACTAGCATCGCCGGTGCTGTTTTGATCCTCGCTTCGGTCATTTGTATGGGATTCGAGAGAGAGATCTATGGCTTTTGCGACTTTATTCCATAAAAACAAAGAAAAATCTCGTTTCCTTTCTCTAGCTTGATTTCTTCATTGATCTGTGTTCATAAACTGAAAAAAAACCAAAGCGACATGTTCAAATTGCCGAAAAAAATCATCAGAATATGACAATTAAATTTCATTGATGCATTGGACGCTAATTTATTTTTGTTCGGAAGTCCATTTGGAGCATTCGAAAAATTAAATCGTACTACGACAACGACGAAAAAATAATTATGATAATTTGTAAGATCCGCGACAGGGATCATTTTCTAAGCGTAGCAAAAACGATGTCACATGCCAATAAACGTATCATAAATTATACTTACACCTGCTGTTATCCAAGAGAGATTACTTTCTCATATATTTTCTCTTCCTTTTATTCAACCGTTTAGCCACGTTCGATTGAAAATTGCAAAGGGGATGCATCGTTCTTAACGAGGATATTAAAAATAGTTGATTCTAAACTACGAGGAAAAAGCTGTATCGAGGAGATTGGTGGAGCATTTAAAAAAAAAAAAAAGTTTTTTTCTCTCAAAATCTTCTCGAAACTTCCTCACTTATTCATTAATGATTTATTCAAAGAAAAATACAACTACGGTTAACAGTAAATTGCGTCATCATATACCACGTGTCTCGATAATATGTACACTTTAGCTACTCCCTACGGTTTTCCATTATATTTCATTTCTTTTTCGATCTCATCATCGTTCTGTAGGTGATAAACCATTATTTTCTTTTTCTTGTTTATTAATAATAAAGATAACGATGCCAGAATCAAATTTATGGCTCCATCGATCGTTCTACATTGTGTGTTGTGGGCGTTTTTGTTTCTTTTTGTGTGTATGCTTGTCTGAGTGTGTGTGTGTGCGTGGGTGGGTGGGTGTGAGTTAACTACGTAGCTTATTACAGAACAGCTCTTATAATAATTTTGTTTTTTTCCTTCCTTTAACTAGTCATTCCATGTGTGTGTATGTATATATATTTATATATACTCTACTATATTCTAGTTTATGTATATATATAAATCGTAAGATTTCTCCGACTCGATCCGCCTTGTTTATGTTTTGTTTTTTTTTTTTTTTTTCATTAAACTTTAATCATGCAACACTTTTTGTATCCGTTATTGTTTTTT